>JAHZNE010007218.1:0-15381 GCA_027744055.1 Callyntrura sp. NNG-2020 | reverse complement strand
TGGATAAACAACGGCGCCATCCTTTCATTAAGGCCCAATTTGGTAGATTTTCTAGAAAACCTTATGGGATTTAACATGGAAAATTAAAATGATAGAAGGGTCCCCCCTTTGTTGAATTTTCGATTTTGAATATTCTTTCATTAAACAAACCAAGTAGTGTTAACAACGAAAAACAATCACTGCAATTGTAACGGCGATAACCATACATCAATACATACAATTATCCGGCACACAATAAGCTGGACTCCGGCAGTAGTATAAGAGTTTCTGGCATTGATAATTTCAAAATCGAAAATTCAACAAAGGGGGAACCCTTCTATCATTTCAATTTTCCATGTTAAATCCCATAAGGTTTTCTAGAAAATCTACCAAATTGGGCCTTAATGAAAGGATGACCCCGTTGTTTATCCAAATCCCCCCATTCTGGTGGGAGACCAACACCACTGTATTTGGCATGTCCGAATTAACAGTTCTGTATCAAATTTGGTCAATTCCCGAAGTTACTGCCGGGTGCCTTTGCTTGTAAGTTACAACTATGAAAGTTACGAAAAAAGATCACATTTGGTTACGAACATACGAATCTATTCTACTTCGTCTAGCATATATTTTTAGTTCCTGAAACCTGGTGCTTATAAATGGAAGGAGAGATATTGACAGACGCTCAATTTCACTGTCAGACAGACAAACTCTCGACATCATTTTTTACATTTTTGTACTACTCTTTTGTTATGTTGCTCATACTAATGTACCTTAAACTTACAATTGTTCATATTTTTTTAATACGTGAAGTAGTGAATTTTAAAGTTGAAGGATGTTAAAAATAAGAATCCATCCAGGTAGTTTTTATGTATTTTATATACTATTAGAAACTTAAAAAATGGTTAGGAGTTTTCTTGTCATTGTCATTCCAGCAGCTCGATGTTTAAACCCCTAAAGTGTCTTACTAAGTTTTAAAATAAAGGTGTAGTCAAACCTTTCTTGATAAATATATTACCTTGTATTCCATGTATATATTATTTAGTTTAAATTTCTTACTTTCCCATAACTTGAAATTTGATATTAGAAGTCAAACCCGTTTTGGGCAGATATGAATACAAATATTACCATCGTTTAGAATGCTCAAAGTTTTAAACTTAGAAAATATGTATAAAGTTTAATGTGATAAGTTTACAATTTCTACGCAAATTTAAGTGGATAAGACGAATAATATATTGTAAATTTATCTAAGGTGGGACCCGTAAGGGCTATTGACATTAGTCAATGAAGCCTCAATTTGGTAAAAATTTGATGCAAAAAGTAGTTTTGGTCTACTTGGTAGTTAACTACATTTTATAATAAGGCCATTTGTATACTCTGTATTTTGTTTCCGAAGACCATTGTCATTAAATGGTTAAACAGCTTTTAAGTATGAGGCAATATACTCGTCCACTGCAATAGAGATCGGATGTCGCTCATAAAAATTCCATTGATACAACTAATTTATCCCATTATTTAATTAGGTCAACTAAACCAAGTTATCGACATGTTTAGCCAACATTTATACAGTATGATTGTGGGGGCCTTAAAAGTTGGTAAACTGTTTAACGTCACGCTCCTCCGGTTTGATGCAAAGAAGAAGCACTTTTACAATGACAACAATATCACGTTTCGCTGCAAAATGATTTTTCAATTCTCATTCTCCATTCTATGGTGGGGAGTTTCTATTGTCAAAGTAATTTTTCTCTATCGTAATAAAAATATGGACGCCATGAACCTCACGCTGGCATTTCTCCTTGGAGCAACAGTAATAATACTGGGGCTAACTGTCTCCGTCTTCTTTGATAAAGATGTCTGTATTGTTATCAACGGAGTACTGGGTTACTTCCGGTATCTACATGGTAAGAAAAATATTTTATATTTTACATTACCAAAATTACATTTACTTTGAACTCTACCAGAATTTGGTGAATTTCTATTTTACACATTTTAGAACGCTACTTGCCCTCAGGATATTCTGAACGTCATTCTAGACTAAACCGGATTCACGACATTATGCAATATGTTCTGACTCTTGCTATAGCGGTCCTAAACGTGGTAACCTGTATATTCCTCTTTGTAGACCCTCTGGATATTCTGTTCATTGGATCTTTACTTCCTACCGACTATATGCCTTTGCCACTGAAGGTTAGCCTCCTTGCTCTTCAAGCACATTGCATTACATATGCAAATGTAAACAATTTTCTCGTAGGCGGCGGCATTGCAATCTACGGATTCTACCTGAATTACTTCTATACCACGGAACTACGCCTGGGTAAAAAGCCGGAAAAGTACTTGGCAAGACCAGAATTACGCAAATCTGCTGCAATACGACACGTTAGTAGGGGGTTTCAGGTGCTACACAAATATTGTATGGGTGTGTTTGGTCACTACCTTCTGGTAGCAAATGCAGGGTTTATGATGGCCTGTTTGTACCTAAACTTTGTCCTGATTCGGTACTGGGACAGGCTGCAAATATACGCCAAACTGCCAATGATACTTGGGGACGTTTTGGGTTTGGTTATTTGGACGGGTGTAATGGAAATCGGGAGGATTTTGTTTTCCCGAGGAAACAAAGTACTCAACAGCTGGAAGGGGGATAAATGGGGCTCCTCTAACGAAAACAAACAAATGAAAAGATTCCGACTCTCTTGCAAACCGCTCGTGTTGAACTATGGAACTCAGTTTGTGATTAGGAGAGGTAGTCTGTTCGTCTTCTATCGAGGGGTCACACGAGGGACTTTTCGGGTTTTGCTAATGACAAAATAAATAATGGGTATTTAGAAACCTGTTGTACCGAAGTTATGTAGTTAGTTATTTAATTGTATTTGTTGCTGAACTTTTCAGCAATTGAGCTACTTGTTGTATATATTATTGTCATAAATTTTAGTATCACTCTACATTGAACCGTATTAACAGTAATTTAGTTAGTAAATTGCATTTGTATGCTCTCATCACATCTGTATTAAGATTCATAAATTAATTCTGTTTTTAAAATATGTAATTGTAAGTTTCATGTCTAAATGTTTATAATGGTAAATAAGGTTAAAATGGAATATTTAAAAGTCTTTGGTGGGGAAAAGTTGGCGGAATATATTTACAAAGTGTACGATTCACATATACTGAAAGCTTACTACTATTAACTAACTAACAAGTAAACTACTTAGGCTGTTACCTCCCAAATGACCTAATTTCTGTTTCACTGTTGCAATGCACAAATACCAACTAAAAATAATAAGTCAGTTTTGAGATATTGCAATTTTAAGAAATGTGATTTGGTTTCCGGACATACTTTATTTACTTAACATTACAAAAACACGCCCAGCTCACGCTGTCTGGAGGAAGCTTTTAAAAATTACAAACCTTAGTGCCCATCTACAGTGTAAGGGCTTTCAATCGACACCATACACATGACCCTACAACTAAAACTGTAGGAGTAGTTCATGGGACAAATTAGGAGTATTATACAGTAAGATTTGATCTCTTTGGTGCCAGGACGACGGCACTTTGTAGAAGCCACAGAAACATGGATAACCCCAAGTTGTTATTAAAAAACATAATTAATTTTTACACAACTACGGAAACAAGGTAATATGTTGGCATTACAATATAATTACAGTTTTAGTAAACAAGAAGACCCATTTCATGGAGGATAATTAAAACTGTAAACGATATTAAAATATATTTATATACTAAAACCTTCTACGAAAGCTATACTAACCATACATCCTAAGCAGAAATTTGTGGCAGGAATATGCTGACTAAAACTATTTTTACGATTATAATTACGAAATCCTAGTATTAATATACCATTGATCCTATTGTCATAACATGTTTTTCTCATAATAAATGTCATAATTAGCCCGCTTTAAATTCGATTTTCAACTAACCACTATACGACAACCTAAACCTTAGAAATAGTGTATACTGTCTACATTTTAGCGCTTTTGTTGTATGGACAAAACCAGGTGATAACATGTTAAGTTTCATTGCTATTATAACATATTCTCTTCTTTCCCCACTGCCCGCCGTCGCTGCGAAGCCCCTACTTAGGACACCATTTGCTGCCCTCTTTGACACTCAAACTCCCCACAATTTTATCTTATATTTCCAAGGGCCCCTATCTTTTTACATTTTTGCGGGAGCAAAACACCAACAAGTAGTATACACTGAGCATTACATGACTCTTGGAAGAAACAAGTTTTACCGGAATGTTCATCTAACCGAGGTTGTGTGGATAACCGAAACTAAACTGTCTAATCAAACGCTTCTGATCAACCCATTCGCTATTAATTCGTTTTGGTATGAGCTCTTCAACACAAGGGTGATCACCCTGATTATTACAATTCAGCCCGGCAAATTTATGGACCATTTGGAGCACGATTGTTACTTAATCGAGAACATCGCTTTCCGACTATCATGTTTGCAATCCAAACGTTTCCTACTTTCTCCGTCGCTTAAAATTGGTGTAACCATTTCGCCGTCAAAGAACCTCCAAATGAGTAAAATCACCAGTGCAACTGTTCTTTGTAACGGTTACTGTCCTACAGAGGAGCAACAATTTAACGCTGAGACTTGGACGCTGAATAGTAAAACTGGCATACTGGAACTGCACAAGAAATATTTTTGGTCAGCAAACAATAAGAAAATGGAATCTCACAACGCCTACACATTCGTAGGAACTGTGGAAAGTGCCAGATCGAAGAATTACTGGTGTGACATTCACCACCGAGTAATTTCGTCGCGCTCCATCCATTGCTGGGCCAACCAACTTTTGGCAATCGAGATATCCAAAATTCACAACATCACGTACCTGCCTGCAGCTGACGTGCTTTCAATGGTGGATTCCTACTTTCCTCAGTATCGTACAACTGAATACCTTAAACAAGACCACCAGCATGTCAAGGGTCAGGAGTTGGGAGAAGGGGCCTTTCTTCAATACATCAGTGGATCCAGCTATTTTTATTGCGTGGACCATCGACCAAACCTGCTCTTTTACGAAGCAGCCTTCCTGATATGGATACTGCCTGTTAGCAACGTCGTTTGGGCCGTATGGATTACCGCGTGGATTATTGGCACCATTGTCGTTCTGCTAGAGACCCTTTGTAAATCCAAGATAAGCTTGAATCAAGTCCTGGAATGTGTTCTAATAGCAGTTGTTCACACGTTTAATTTATTGCATCGGCTCCCAGAATTCATGAAAAATACCGGAAGGCTTCTAACGATCACGCTGGTACTGAGCGGAACAATGTTTGGGATACGTTACGAAAATGAAATAACGTCCTTGATAACCGTCGATGAAGTAGTGGAACCGTTCAAAACGACCCAGGAGTTTCTCGAAAACGGCTACAAACTGGAAGTGTCAAGCAATTGTCCAAATATCACGGAGCCTACCAAAGTTTGCACGGTCGGAATGAGTAATTATGACTACATCAAACATAAAATAGGGTGGACGAGCAAAGCATACTGGAACAGATATTACCTTCACAAACATCAACTTGTGTACAACAGGGACTATGGGAGTTCGATACAGTGCATGTACGTACCAGAAGAAGTGAATAGAGCCCCCTATATGTATTTCGTATTCACTAATAATAGATATTGGATCATGAAAACTATGGAGAGGCTCCGGGAGGGAGGGTTTATGAAAGCGTGGGATAACTGGGCTAATGATGGAACGGAAATTTACAATAGGTGGTGGAAGGAACGGAACCCACCAGACCTCATTACAAATAAAAAGTTGTGGTTAATTTATCTATTTTGCTTGGGAATGATATTGTTGGCTACTGTAGTGATGGGGGCGGAATATATTGCTTGGGCGGCAAACAAACGAAAAACCCCTACTACAGTAATAAGTAGAGGCGACACGTAGGTAGACTGCTTTTATTCTTGGGAAATTTCAATGCAAAATAACATGTGCTCACATTTTGTGGCGTTTTATAAACATTTAAATTGTTTTCGTGATATGTACAATTTTTATTCCTTATGAATGTTACATTTTTCTTTAAATGGGAACATTAATTTTCAGCTTTCTTTTGCGACAAAGGATGAATAAAATTAATAAGACTAACGCGACCTAACCTCGAGATATTTTACAAATAAATACTAGGCTCAATGTCAGTACAGTGTGTATAAGTAGCAGCTGAGCGGTGTCATTTTCAAAAAAAATCTAAGGCAAATTCTAAGGCATTCAATTAGGATCGGCACTAATGACTTTATTTTATGTAGATGATGTAGGAGAAGGAATTGGAAGAATAAATTGAAGGATAGTAGAATAGAATCATCATAATAATTTACTGACATCAAATGTGGGTACGAAACAATAGTTTCGAAGTTTGTCTTGATTTCCTGCAATCTTTTCAATGATTTACAATTCTTGATTTTGTATCTTTGCATTTCTGCAAATCTTAAAAGTATCGATTCATACAGCATTATATTATGTGTTGGTCCCTTTCCACAATAATTTTTTTTTCATGTACATAAGTTTGTGTGCGCGTTAGTAAGTTTTATTACTAGCATAAATCCGCTCAAGACCTAATTTATTATTCACGGTGGATTCTATATATGTTCATTTGTTCACGTACATTGTCAGGTGGAAGAGGTTTTATCTTCAAAGTATCACTAGTGGCCGTACAATTTATGGCATTTTTAAAGAACATGGGTAAGAATGAGTGTAATATTTTTTAAACATGAAATTTGCAATTATATGGTAAGTTTGAATCCACATCTTTATTACACAATACTAAAATGCTCTGGCTATTGCCTTTTGTACCTTATCAATCATTGTGTCATTGTCGCCGCCAGAATATGGGAGATCAAATAGAAAGTAGCAGTTTTTAAAATTTACTAGCACCAAATTTAGAATAAACGGCCACAACGAGATTAAAATGCTTAACTATGTGTTAAATATCACGTAAAAGCTCACGGTCTGCAAATAGAGCAGCGGGCTTTCAAATTTCACAAAATTTAACCTTGTGTGGTAGCAACTGCTCTAGTAGAGATTGTTCTTCTGATGGATGAAAGTGGATTGTAAATAGGAGAATATGCAACATTGTTTAAATTCCCGTTTAATTATATATTTATAAATTGATTCAAAGAATGCACACATTATTGATGTTGCTGCTAAATTAAAATATAGTACTGTAGCTTCTAAGGGTAATTTGTTGGCAGTGTTTGGTTGAATCATGTAATAAATAAAATGTTACGTATGTTTCAACTTGTTAAAACCCTATGACCAGAATGTTTATCGTGTGTGTTTGTAATTAAAAATTGCACGCGGGCACAAACTGCAGGAACGTGCATGCATCCGCAATATATTGTTATTTGCCAACATTTACAAGAGTGGAATGATGATCCGTATGTATTAAAAATATTACAATTAACCTCACCTCGTTCTCTTCACTACAATTTGAATCGGTGTAATGCATTTTATTTATGATGGTATAACAATGGAAAAATTATATTTTGATTTTTATATCTCATATTATTTCTAATGTGCTGCTCAAAGTGCACACATTTCGGCACGGGTATACTAGTATAAATTTAATGTTAAACTTTTCAATAAATAAATGTTATTTTTAATTTATAAGGATTTTGACAAACATAAAAAATGTTTAAGTTAAAGTACAATATGGTAAGAATGATAAATGAAAGTTATAAACGTTGAATTTAACGACTAGAATTAAAATTTTCTGTAAAAAGTATCGCAACATTACATTTGTCTAATAATGTTTAATTGGGGCTATCCAATAAATAGTATTGTAAGTTACTATGTTTCTTTCCTTGCCAATTGATTTTATTTACTAAGTTACAACTATGAAGGTTACGACCAAAGATCACATTTGGTTACGTTGCTCATTTAAATCCACACTACTTTGCCTAGCATATATTTTTAGTTCCTGAAACCTGGTGCACATAAATGGAAGGAGAGATATTGACAGACGCTCAATTTCACTGTCAGACAGACAAACACTCGACATCACTATTTACATTTGTGTACCACTTTTTTGGTATGTTCCTCATACTGATGTACCTTAAACTTACAATTGCCCACATTTTGTTAATACATGAAGTAGTGAATTTTAAAGTAGATGTTTGTTAAAAATAGGAATCCATCCAGGTAGTTTTTATATATTACTTTACATACTATTTATACAATTTAAAATTTATTTTTATTAGTCAAATCGGCTATGAAGAACTAAAAAATGGATCGGAGTTTACGTGTCATTATCATTCCAGCAGCTCAATATTTAAACTCCTAAAACTCCCAAAGTGAAGTACTAAGTTTTAAATAAAGGTCTAGTCAAAACATTCTTGTTAAATACACCACATTATATTCCATATCTGTATGTAATATTTCGTCTAAATTTTCTACTTTCCCATACGTTGAAATTTGATATTTGAAGTCAAACCCGTTTTGGACTGTTATGAGTATAAATATTATCATCGTTTACAATGCTCATAGTTTTAAACTATCAAAATATGAAGATAATTTAATTAAATAAGTTTAAAATTTATACGCAATTGAAAGTGGATAAGACGAAATAAGTAATGTAAATTCATCTAAGGTGAGACCCGTAGGGGCCATTGAGGTAATTCAAGGAAGACACGACTTGGTAAAATTGTAATCATTGTCAATTTAATGCATAATACAGTTTCGATTCCAAACTACTTGGCAACCATATTGAAGTTTTAAGCTCGCATTGTTATACCATTTGAAAGTTTGGTATTTTGTTTCCATTTTCACTGAAAGGTTAAATATGTTTAAAATATTTGATTACAAACTTTTTAGCTGTGAGCAGAACAACATTGTAGCAGCATCGTTTTTGGGAACGTTCAGATGCCGCTTCTCATTTGCATCGATACAGATAAATTGTAAAACTACCTCAGTTGCACCAGCATTTTCAACATGTTTAGCCAGCGTTTTTACAGTATGGTGGTGGGAGCCATAAAAGTTGCTAAACTGTTTAATGTCACAGACATCCGATTTGATCCACAACAGAAGCGCTACCACCATGACAACAACATCATGTTTCGTTGCAAAATGATCCTTCAATTCTCGCTTGTCTTGGTATGGTGGGGTGTGTCCATTATCAAAATAATTTTGCTCTATCGTGCAAAAAACATTGATGCCATGAATCTTACTCTGGCATATCTTATTGGAGCGACGGTAATGATAATAGGGCTCACTGTTACCGTCTTCTTTGGTAAAGAGTCATGCATCATTATCAACGGATTGCTTGGATACTTTCGCTATCTACATAGTAAGAATACTTAATTTTCTGTATTACATTTCCTTTAAACTGAATCAGGAAATGATATATTAAATTCCACTTATTTCAGAACGCTACTTGCCTTCCGGCTATTCTGAAAGTCATTCTAGACTAAACCGGATCCACGACACTATGCAATATGTTCTGGCTCTTGCTATAGCTGTCCTGACCGTGGCAATTTGCATCTTCATCTTTGTAGACCCTCTGGATATTCTGTTTGTTGGGTCATTACTTCCTACTGAGTATATGCCGATGTCACTGAAGGTGGTCCTGCTTGTCTTTCACGCTACTCTGATTACATATATAAATGTTAACAACTTCTTACTATGTAGCAGTACCATAATGTACGGTTTCTACGTCAATTATTTCTATACCACGGAACTACGGCTGGGCCAAAAACCGGAAAAGTACATGGCAAGCTCAAAACTACGTGAATCTGCTTCTGTGCGTCACGTGAGCCGAGGTTTTCAGTTGCTACACAAATATGGTATGACCATGTTTGGTCGATACCTTCTGGTAGCAAATGCTGGGTTCATGATGGCCTGCTTGTATTTAAGTTTTGTTCTGATTCGGTACTGGGACCGGCTCCAAATTTACGCCAAGCTGCCTATGATATTTGCGGACGTTTTGGGTTTGGTTATTTGGACGGGAATAATGGAAATCGGGAGGATTTTGTTTTCGCGGGGAAACAAAGTACTCAACAGCTGGAAAGGGGATAAGTGGGGATCCGCCAAGGAAAACAAACAAATGAAACGATTCAGGCTTTCTTGCAAACCTCTCGTGTTGAACTATGGAACTCAGTTTGTGATTAAGGGAGGGAGTCTGTTCATCTTCTATCGGGGCGTCACACGAGGAACTTTCCGGGCTTTGCTAATGACAAAATAAACACGAATATTTAGTAACCAGTTGTTCTGAAGTTATTTAGTTGTGTTAGTAGCTGAACTTATTTGCAGTTGAGCTAACTGTTGAAACTGTAGCCACCATAAATTTTAATATCACTCTATACTCAAGCGTATTAATAATGGTTAGTAAATGCATTTATATGTTTTCATCACATCATGTGTTAGATTCATTAATTAACTCTTCTAAAATATCTAAATATTTTCGCACTTAAAACATTTATAACTGTAGTTAATTTAACAATGGTATATTTAAAAGCCGCTGTTGTGGAACAGGTTACTAATTAATGGTATGTGCTATGTGTAGAAATCCTATTTAAAATATTTATATTTTATAAGATGCACATATGATTCAAGTTTACTAATTCTAATTAAGAAATCTAATCTTATTCTGATTATGTCATATTAAATATCTTGTAATAAATTGTTGAGCAAAACTATTAGTCGGCTTATGCTCTACCTGTCCATTATTTTTTGCCCAAGGGCGTGCACTTCTGTTTGATAGTCACGAAACATAATCAGTATCATACAGATATGTGTAACGTCGTCGTAATTTGTTATCGCATAATAAATCGTCTGACCAATATGACATGGCTGTGACATCCACAAAGGGATAAACAAAAACTGCAAAGATCCGTGTATACTTCCGTGTTGGAATAGTCAACTACAGAAGAATGGATTTAATGAATCAAAACAAACCTAACACGCAAAAAAATAAATAGTTGAATATACATGCATAATGGCACCCGAGATTGGTGTATGCAGTGCTGCCTACCAGTGGAGGGATGGTGAATTTAAATGATAGAAAAAACATCATAATCAGCATCATCAGCTGCCTAGCCAACGCTGCCCGTCTAACATGAAACCCAACATAATGTTGATGAACAGAATCAAACAATACAATGGAAGTTGGATTTGACAGCGTTAATGTTTGATATATTTATCTTCTGTCTGTAACTTTAGGCATCATTGACCATTACATTGAAAGTCAATCGGTGTATTAGGTGCTTTCTATGTAGGTCTAACTACGAACGCAGATGCATACCAATAAAATAGGGTACTTGATTTAACTCCTCCATTAATTAGAAATTACAACGGGAACGCAAAGGTCAATATTTTCTTGTTTTCCTTTGATGGAAATATACCCGTACTTATATAGTCATACATAATGTCATTTTTGTTCCGGCTTCGAATATTCAAATGTGAAAAATGAGAAAATTTGAAATCTTTAATTTTTTGGTATTGGAATATTGCGTCAAAAGCAGCTTTGTTGTTAACGGTATGCTGGATAGTGGAAATAAATGACGTTACATTGCCGTGAAAGCAAATTTTAAATTACAGGCAAACGTGCTTTGAATTACTACTTTAGGTCACTGATAAAGTTATAAGACGAATCAATATTGTGACCCTTTTGCGCAACCTATTTTTGCAAAAATCAGTATAAAAACTTATTGTTTCGGCATGTTCATTTTGGAAAACACAAATTTTTCAGTTTTCATTTGTGGTAGTTTCATATTGTCGGCGTGGTAATACAAAAACAGTTATTTTACGATGCTTTAATATGTAAAACTCCATAATATTTAAATGGAAAAAGAAAATAGAATTTCAAAGTAAGACATTAATAAAGTATGAAGGAGACATTTTTATAATAATAATTTTCCTATGTTTTTTTAACGAAGACTGTATGGAATCTACCATGAAATTCACGAAGTCAGCTTTACATGTAAGCTATAGTTGGATACAAACCCATGTTCCCATCCTCCACTGATTTTACATTAATGTATTCTACAACATGCTATTTTCAGTGTTAATTGTCATTAAAATACATATAATTCGGAAATTAAAGAATACGGGGGAAACGAAGGACACAGACAAACAAACAGATGAATGATATGCAATACTATATTCACTTCATTTTTTCTGCTTAAGCAAAAGTATCTCAATAACCATTCTCACTAGGAAAAATGTAGTTTTATCTAAGTTTAAAAAACTTCTCAATTTTAGGACAAATCCGAGGCGGATTGATATGAAGAATTATCGATACTGTAATGCAAACTATACTGAATAGAAACGAAGCAGTAGCAGTAATGACACTCCTTGTCCCGCTCACGAACAGTGCCTTTGGTCGCACCGTATAAAAACATTTCAGTTATTTTAAATATTTACTTAAATTAGGAATTTCTGAGCAAAATCAAAACGTTGTGAATCTCTCTTAACAAGTACTTAAGAATTTGTTCATCAATTCTTATTCAAAGGTTTTTTCAAAGTAAGCCTCCTGCTTCTTAATTTCCCAAGTTTAAAATAAATATGTAATGCATACTCAATGGATTTCGTAATAACACCGTAGAGGAACATCTTTTTTCATATTTAAAAACATTAATGACATCATTCTCCCTTAATGGAATATCCAATTTGATATTACAAATTGTACTTTTAGAAATGACATGTTAATTTAAAACATTTTAGATGTTAGTTTAAAAAGCAATTTTGTCAACTGGAATTAAAATATAGTATACGGCAGTCATGACATGTTGAATATTGTTGGATCAGGTTTGCTAGTTTTATTTAATATAGTTGAACTGCTGAACGCATTTTAAACTGCTGATACACGGTATAACATACTGGTATAACCGACGTGTCTACAAGTTAACCGACTTGAACACTACCGTTTTTACTTTTTTATTTACTGGATTGTCATAAATTAAGTTTTCCCTAATATTTGAGAAGCAGCTGAAGTGATATTACTAGTTGAAGCAAATTTACACTTTTTGGCTAAAGTATTTAATGATAGTTCTTTTTGGAAAATAGGACATTCTGGTGCTTTTCAAGCACTCTCCAGTCAGATTGGTTAAGTACAACTTTGAGAACAAGTAAAAAATTTAAATTCAATATTAGTCATAAAACAGTTTTTCACTGGAATTTCTTCTAATGCTGCCCTTAAAACGTTAAAACAGAATAAGGGCACGAAAGAAAATAAAAGTTTTACTGTGATTATAAGTATAATGCCGTAGCTGTCGTTCAACGAAAAAATTAAAAGCACTAAAAATTCCAAACGTATTTTCTGTGGCCAGGGTAAACCTTCACACATTTCGTTACACAAAAGCATTTTACCGAAACAGAAGGTGTATGATTCTTGTGTAAAGGGTCATTTTACATTACCATTTTCATTGAGTAAACTTGCAGCAGCAAAACTTTCCAAGACGGTCTAATTCGTCATACATTTCTCGAAATGTTTAGCAAGCATTTTTACATCATGCTCGTAAGAGCTTTAAAAGTTGCTAAACTATTCAATGTCACCGCCATCCGATTTGATCCAAAGAAAAAACATTTTTACCATGAAAGCAGTATCATATTTCGTTACAAAATGGTTTTTCAATTGTCATTTGTCATGCTTTGGTGGAGTGCATCTTTTATCAAAGTAATTTTGTTCTATCGTGAAAAAAACATTGATGACATGAATCTTACCTTGGCGTTTCTCCTTGGAGCACTGGTAATGATAATAGCGCTATCTATTTCCGTTTTCTTTGACAAAGATATCTGCATCATTATCAACGGAGTGTTGGGATACTTTCGATACCTTCATGGTAAGAAAAATTAGTTTTTCGTTTTGCATCTCCGTTCAATGAAAATAGGACATGAAGAATTTTATTCAACATATTTCAGAACGTTACTTGCCATCAGGATATTCTGAAGCTCATACCAGACTAAACCGGATTCACGACACTATGCAATATGCGTTGGCTCTTGCTATAGCGGTCCTGAACTTGGTAATTTGTATCTTCATCTTTGTAGACCCTCTAAAGATCCTGTTTGTGGGATCTTTACTTCCAACCGAATATATGCCTATGCCCCTAAAGGTGGTCCTGCTTGTTCTTCACGCTAATCTTGGTACGTACTTAAATGTGAACAATTTCTTGCTGGGGTTCGGAATATTAATCTACGGTTTCTACCTCAATTATTTCTATACCACTGAACTACGCCTGGGAAAGAAACCGGAAAAGTACTTGGCCAATCCAGAATTACGTGAATCTGCTGCCGTGCGGCACGTGAGTCGGGGCTTTCAGTTGCTACACAAATATTCTATGGCCCTGTTTGGCCGCTTTCTTTTGATAGGAAATGCTGGGTTCATGATGGCGTGCTTGTACTTAAACTTTGTCCTGATTCGATACTGGGACCGGCTTCAAATATACGCCAAGCTGCCACTGATATTTGGGGACGTTTTGAGTTTGGCTATTTGGACAGGAATAATGGAGATGGGTAGAATTTTGTTTTCGCGGGGAAATAAAGTACTCAACAGCTGGAAGGGGGATAGGTGGGGTTCGTCCAACGAAAACAAATTAATGAAAAGATTCAGGCTTTCTTGCAAACCTCTCGTGTTAAACTATGGAACTCAGTTTGTGATTAGGAGAAGTAGTCTGTTCATCTTCTATCGGGGCGTCACACGAGGAACTTTTCGGGCTTTGCTAATGACAGAATGATTATATGTAGGTAGAAAGTTATACTAGCATTTCTACTTTAACTATTTGTTAATATAACGTAATCAACTTCTATATCAATGATTACAAGTAGTAAGTAAATACCCTTAG
Organism: Callyntrura sp. NNG-2020; assembly: GCA_027744055.1. NCBI lineage: Eukaryota > Metazoa > Arthropoda > Collembola > Entomobryomorpha > Paronellidae > Callyntrura > Callyntrura sp. NNG-2020. The sequence continues at coordinate 609 of JAHZNE010007218.1, read as the reverse complement.
TGTGCACTCTACAATTCGTGTTTTAGATTTATATGTAATTCATTATTCGTTTTAAAATATTTCTACTTAAATATTATCTTTAGAATATTTGTCATTGTAGTTAAGTTACAATCATATTTCGTTGTTGCCAGACTGAGTAATCTTGTAATAAATTACTGAAGAAAAATGCCAGTCGCTTTGTACCTATTTCGTCTCCATATTACCTCGCAGGTTTGTATGCCACTAGTGTGTGCAAACCCAATTAAGTAGCCTGCAACTGCTGCGTATTTCCCAACAAACACAAATGTCGATAAAACGACGCTGACGTCACAAAATGCTGTCGTTTTTATGCATAATTATCGATATCAAAAATAAAACGTCGAAACGTTATATACTCGACACTAATAAGGACGTGTATATAATACCACACTATAACAATGTATTAACGTCACATTTCGTTACTCATCACTTCCACACATCATACACAGCATTGAAGTAATATCGAAAAAACGACAAATTTTCATGCATATATTTCTGCGTCGTTTCGACATGGTCCCTTTATAGCAGATAGAAATGAGAGAAGCAGAAGCACCAGAAACAGCACCAGCTGTAGTATTTAGTGCGAAATTC
>JAHZNE010007217.1:0-13255 GCA_027744055.1 Callyntrura sp. NNG-2020 | reverse complement strand
GTCCATCTGAAAGAATCCGGAATTGTGAAGTGGCTTCCGCAGTTAGCGGCAGATCATCGCCCTATTAATGATAGAGATATTTCACTTCCGAATGCGGCTACCTTAAAGGGAAATATTGTGATTATATTTTTGCTGTTAATTTTAGGTCTATCTTTATCGTCTATCGTATATGTCTTAGAAGATGTAAGAAATATAATCAAATTTATTAGAAGGATGTTTGTGTTTATTTGTGACGGAATAAAGCTGGGAGTAAATACAATGGTAGCAATATTATGGCGGGGTCGAAAGAATAGAACGTTTAAAATAGATTGGCGCTATCCGTTGTTTTGGCAACTTTGGACACATGTGCGTATACAGGTGAGTACATGCTGTACCATTATTTCTTTGAGTTCAAAATTCACGAGGGTGCGATGTGCACCAATTTAAACAGTTACGTTGAGTTTGGTTTGGTGTCGCATCACAAATGTTAATTTAAGTGCTCAGTAGCTTTTACTGGTAGATATGATTTCTCGGAAATAAAACACTTGTATCTGAATGTGCTGATATTACGTTTCGTAACCCGAAATTGTTGCGGTAATCCTGCCATTAGCGATAAAGCGAACAAGAAAGATCCAGTATGGATAAAATATAGCCTATTAATAATTGCGGTCTATCGCACTTTTAATTTAACATGATAGCTTTATCAACGTTTTACTACATTTTTCTGAAACTGTGTTTGTGTTATAAATCGTACGATACGTTTATTGGAGAAGTAAAGGCAATGCAGTACAATAAAATGATTGACCTACTAATTACTATAAGTACAATACTTCTTCAAAATTAATTAAATTGGAAGTTCAATGCACTGTGCCGAAAAGTTTCATGTTCAGGAACACTATTACAATTTATTTTAAGTAGATACATAGTATTGTGAACAGTGATTGTTATATGAATACCCCTTAAACATACTGTACTGCTGCAGGTGATGTAGAGCAGTATAGAATGAGTGATTGCTACGGTTTGGATTTACAGCAGGAAACAATATGATAATGGATGAGTGAAAATGTATAAACATGGTAAAATACACAAGGATTGACAAATGATAGAATTAAAAAAGGAAGTGTAAACGGCAATGCGTGGCACACATGATGTTAGTTTGTTTGAAAATCTTTGATTTGTGCGTGTACTTAAAGTAAAAACAGCGTTTCTAAATAACTTATGTAGAGAGCGTGAGAATAAAATAAATACACACACACATACATACATACAATTTTACAACTATCGGTACCGCCTGTATTTTTAACAGCTAGCGCTAGCTTTTTATAATATTATCTATCATTCGATTATGCATATTCATAAGAAACAAATATTTCAGGTTAAAAAAGTCCCTTTAACATAAGAATGGGTGTTGTTATCACTGTTGTGAAATGTAAATATCCGGTGCCTTTTATATGAACACAGGTCATCACTGATAATGTATAAGTTGAAAGAATATGTGAAGCGGATACTCACCTACACCATGTAAGTATACTGAAGAAACTCAAACATGTTGCAAAGATTAGACTTTTTCATTTCTTTTTCTTTTTCTAACCTATTGTACCGTGTGGCTTTGAAAGTGCAGCTGATATAATTGTTGGTAGAAGCTTCTTGCTACATACAGAGTTAATCGATTCTCAGACACCTGTAAACCTATCAGTTGTGAGGCATGTGTGTCCAAATAAGTAAAAACACAAGGAATGGAAAGTCATAATCCATTCTCCTTTTTGACCTTTTTAAAATTATTATTGTTTTAAATGAAAATATTAAAAATGGCAACAATGCACGGCAGTATTTAAGTGAAGAATAAGGGGGCGTAAATGTTATTGTCATTCAAAGCCCTTTCCGTTTTTCATATTGCTTGTATTAACAAATTCTTTACAAGAATCAATCAAGCTATCAAAAACTAAACTTTCAGAATATTTTTAATTATAAAGAAATCTCCGTTTTTATTGTAAATAAAAGTTTAAAATCAGTGTTATGGTTACCTAAAAACATTTTTAACTCTAGTTTATGTACAACTTAATCATAGTTTTGTAATTTGATAGACCAAAGCAAGTAATATATAGTCGCAAGTGGACGCGTGTATATGGCATAAAAAATTCATCAGTATTGTATTGTATTCACCTAGAACAGCATTTAAGTGCTCAGCTACCATCCAAGATTGTCCAAGATAGAGCTATTCATGGTTCATTTATATTATGTTGAATATGTGTTTAAGTAGAAAAACCTAGGTTGTTATTATTTTTCGTTATTAATTAAAATTCAACATTGACATTTTTGTACATTACATGTATGGTAACATACAAAAAGATGTAATCATACAAACGAGCCTCAGATTATAGAAAATAAGTGTTTATTCTACATTGTAATTAATATTTATCATTTTTTTTTATACGAAGCGCCATTAGTTTAATTGTACATAAAGAAACAAAGTGTGGTAATTATTTATCATTATCCCGCATTCAATCAAATAAGCTGTGATGTACCTATAAAAAATTCATTAGGTAGTTTAATTAAAATATAATACTTCCGTAACGAAGCATCAGTTGCTTTTGGACAATAGCTTCAGCCTTACATTAATATTTGCACGCGTTCTCTTCATTAAAAACACAAACTTTTGTCCTATTTCACTGACTTTTAATCTTAAATTACATCAAAACTTTTCAATCTTAACACGTAATGCAGTTACAAGTTGAATTAATCTGTGTAACTTTACTTTTTCACACATACACCGTCAAGGGACAAGATTTATGGACTGCAGAAGTGTCACAAGCGTTTACCCTTTCCATAAATGCTTTCTCTCGATGTATTATCGAAATTACTAACTTTGAAGGTGTGGATCTCCAGTTTGATGCACTGTTAGAACCGGTCGTTATGTTCCGTCATTTTTCAGACAATACAAACTGGTGGATATTTTACCCTCAGGAACTCTACAGAAGCAACTCCAGCGTTCGAGATCAATTCTTGCACGGAGGAAGCTACCACAAATATCTCAACTCTACGTATGTTCCTCCATTCCAACTTGATAGCAGAAAAGCAAATTGTGAAGTAGACTTAATATTGCATCCTCCTACACAACAGCAATCACCGAATTCATACACTCGTTTGAACGGAAAAACTGTTTTGAAGCATCGCCGGTGGCTGCGGTTTGAAACTGCAGATGTGTCTACTTATTATTGGAAATATTTTTACATTGACAACATACCTCGTTTTGAAATATTAGTATTCCGTCAGCAGTCTCCGAAATCATACACATTTTGGTACTGGCTAAACACTGCTTACGCACTACCTAAAATGGTGCTCGTATCTCAAACTCTGCTGGTATGGGAAACTGGAAAGGATATGAAGCTTCTCATTTGCGAATATTGTGTGTTAGAGAGCCCATATAGTGCGTTACGTTTGAAGTCAATGCCAAGAAATAAAGAGAAAGTAACAAGTATGGTAAAGCAAATTTATACATTATCAAAAGACCCACCCGTTTTCGATGTTAAGTTTTTAGACTCCGCAAAATATCTGTTGGATTCCATAAATCGCGAAATTACAATACGTGATGTTTTTCTTTTCGTTAGAGATATCCCTTTCGAAGGGTCCAAATATCTTAGTGGGTTTACTGATCCTCTGCTACTAAACTTGCTCATCCCTGCAAATTCTACGGTAGAGTCAAGTTGCAGCGAGAAAACAATTGAGGAACGACGAGAATTTGTAAAATTAGGTTTATGCTCCCCCAACTTCAACAAATATGGCGTACTCCCTCCCGGGTTTTATAGAGCGTCAAGTATTCATCATGCCAAGTATCCGTCGCAGGGACTGATATTTAGAAATGTCAGTCTTAGATTTGTCAGTTGCCACTTTGCAAAGACATCTTGGATACGTCAAGTCTCTTACATGGCAACGGCTTTAGACGTGCCCACTTGGATATCACTTATTGTATCCATCGTCATTATTTCTGTCATACTTGCAGATATTTGGATTTGTGCGCCCCAAAACGGTAAGTATTTCCTTAATGTCAAAATCATTGAAAAAGTAATCGACAACGGACTTCGCTTGTTTTCGGTGTTGCTGGAGCAAGGGTGTGGTATATATCACAGTAATTTAATCAAAAGTAAACCAGTGTACTACTTAGTCACGTTTACAGTGCCATTGGCACTTGGCATGCTTAGCAATCTTTACAAGGGAGATAATATCACGGAATTAACGACAACACCGCCTTTCGTTAAGTTTGATACTTTTAACCGGTTAATAGAGCATGGATTTACAATATACAGTGCAGCAGTGGACGTTACGGATATTTGGGATGTTGCAAACCCACAGGAACTTAAAGAGTATCCAGCGATTAGTAAGCATCAATACGGAAATTATGTGTCAGATTTACTGCATTTATTGAATTTATGCAATAGAGAAGAAAAATCTTTCTCTCAATATCTAAGAAGCACCGATCAAAGTGCTTACTACCTCAAACATTCAGGAATGTTTCCCGTTTATCATAAAAGTATGCTAGAAACGTATCTCAACGGAGAGGCACCTTCTAAAATTAATTTACATAATACAATAGTTTCACATTTAAGAAGCTGTGAGAAAGCAGCTGTTATCCTTGACGAGGATTTGTCGCTGGCATTCTACAGAATGTTTGAATCCAAAGGCTGGCCGGTATATCGTGGGACCGAAACAATCTATGATGTCATGCAGGGGTATACCTTATATGGACGTATTCCTGGTAAAACGTTGAATCGTATAGTCTATCTGTCTCAAAATGGCATTGCAAATTGGTATTTAGCTTATATTAAACACACGATTCAAATTAGAAAGGAAAAAGGTAGGCCACGGCTCAAAGAGTATGATGCAATTAAGAAAAAATCAAAGGGAGACTCAGGAATGTTGATTTTGTCGCTGTTTTTTGTTCCGGGGATAGGTCTAATAACGTCTATTATAACGTCAGTGCTGGTTGAGTTCAAATTGGGTCAGAAATGTTGGAACGTTATTAAGAATATGTTATCATGTTGTAGATTTGCACCATGTTGTTTTGAAGTATCATGTCGGGGCATAACAAGGACCAAGGTAATACCTCTGAATACTGATGATCATTATCGGGTCTTGGTTTTTAAAAAACTGGCAAAGTTAATGCTACCTCGACATAACGTTGAAATACGTGCTCCGTGTTAGTAATGTACGTGCACTTAAAATGTGTATGTTTCTATTATTAATTTGTTAATATACATTGCTAGATTATAATTATTTTCATCAGAATAACACAAATGTAATTTTTAAAATGTATGCACACAATGTAATTATCCTCACATGTATAGTATCGATATATACGTAAATTATATTTAAATATAATTAATATCGTTAAATATCTTTAAGTGTCTTTATTGTTAATTAAACGTTCATATTTGGTTACATTAAAAAATAAAACGTTTTTGTTATTGCACCATTAATTTTGAATGATATTTATAACATATTTTTTCAATATGAAGATATGCCTTTTCCAATTTATTTCTGTTTAAAGATAATTAATACAAGACGATTTACGTTGTGATCGTATGATCGTGTGTCATTAGGACGTACATACACAGTTATTTATTTGGTTTTTTTAAATGTCATTGACTTACAAGGAATTTCTAACACAATTCTACTTATTTCAAAATCATACGATATCAAAAATTTTATTTGCTGATTTCTAAAACAAAAGGTAAATTTAAAAAAGAAAAATCATCAAAGAGGTTTAACACAACTCATTTATGACGTCTATATGTCGTGCATCTAGTTACGCGCACACTTGTGCTACGTACATTTCCAGACAACCTAGTTGGTGCTCTCTCTTGGTAACATTTCCGGGATATCCGCCAGCACATAACTGACCACCGTCCATAAGGCAGTATTTAAATCGAGCTCGGTACTGTTCATCATTGTCATGGTATCAGCGGGGGAATGATGGTACCAAAAGTAGTTGCCATTTTCATTATTATTACTAAGCCCCGGCACACCTTCATCCTCCAGATAAGATATATCTGAAGACACTGAATCCAGCCAGGCAAACTGGGTAGCTCCAGTTTTGGCCGCCAACTTCAAAATTTCCTTCACGATACAAGCCGCCTCTTCACTACCGGAAAAGTCCAAACCTCTTGGCTTGAATGTTCCACCGTCCGACTCAAAAGCAGCCGAGTAATTGGGCAGTATGTCTTTATGCTGTCGCACAAAGTCTTGGACACCCCAGAGACCTAATTCTTCGCAGGTCCACAGAATCGCTTGCATCGTCCGACTTGGCTTCAGGTCCAGTTTCTTCAAAGCCGCCAGGGCCATTACAGATATCATTACGCCGCCCTACAATACCCCCAATAACCTTAATTTTACCAATCTCCTGACATTATGTCCTTATCTATCTTTAAACTGTAATATGGATGGTCCACGTCGTCCCCATAATTTTGCATTCCAGTGTGGGGCGTGTTGAGGGATACCGGAGCCACGCTTTCAATTAAGGTTGCCAAAGCTCCATACTTAGACGCTCGAGTAGCCCCATTGCTCCTGTACTGAACAGTCTCCCCATAATTATTAATCCAACCTTGATTATACACCACGATTTTCCCAGCCACCTGGTCCTTCTTTGCTTCAAGCTCGTCAAAACTACGGACCACCAGGACTGGAGCATCAATGCCCTCTTCTGAAGTTCCTACCGTAGACCCAAGCCCCAGTAGGGGCAAATGCTTCTGTATGGGAGATATCAACTCCGCACTTTCCTCGCCTCTGCGTCAAGAAACATATTTTTAAATATCAACACGATATCTGCTTAAAATTGTCATTTGAATTTTCTATTCAATGGCTTACCGCACCCAGTGTGGCACCTGAACCTGTTCCCCGCGCACATTTACCAACCCATAATGTTCCATTCTAGTCATCATATAATCAATAGCATCCTCCAAGCTTTGGTGGCCAGAAGGGCGGGTAGGGTACCGGTCCACTAAAGCGGCCAATTCTTTGTACGTTTCTCCCTTAAAATCATTTGCTAAAATAAAGTCGATGATTCTATCCGCAGTGGGCTGATACCCTGCAATTGTTGCTTTTAATTCGGCGCTTATTAAGTCGTCACACTTTTCCGGGTCTGCTTTGTTAGGGCCCCGCACACTGTCGCGAAATGGAGTACCTGCAACAACTGCCAGACTCCAGGCAGTCATCCCTAAAATTAACAAAATTTTGGGGGAAGACATTTTAAATGTCTTTTGGAGTAAAATTAATATTTGGAAAATTACAAATAAAGTGAGTATATCATGCACGAAGCTATAATTATTTGCTGGCACGCAGTAAAAACTCTCTTGATTTATAATAAAAATGGTGACAGTGACATTGAATGAAGACCCCGTGACGAACCGTTATCGATGGAAAATTCCTCCCTGATAACGTCTTGTACTTGTCAATACTTTTGCAGGCGAACATTTGTACTTGTAGCTTTAACACACACATATGTACACTTGATATAAAATAAGGTAAAAACTAAACCGCTGGCTTATAGGATATTAAGGATGAGTGCACACTGGGATTATTAAAATTGAGTTAAAGACCAATCGATTGCTTGTCTCATGGTCATTGTAACAATATAAAATGATAAAGATGAAGTGACGTGAGTGACCCATCATCCCATGCAAGATAAGGCGTTGTTGTCGATACTCATGTGCTGAGCTCTGCGAAACAGCGAAAAATATAAACTTAGGGCACACGTGGGGAATATTAAATAATTCAAAAATGCGTGTTGCTTCCATTGCTTGGTTGTACGTTTGCTTTGGCATTTTCAGGGAACTTTGAAGCTTGGTCTTACTGACACTAATATACATATACTCTAACAAGTAGCAAGTACTGTAGATAAAGTTCAAGGAAGATATATGCTACCGTAAGCAGGTAATGAGATATGAACCCTTTGTCTCTAGTGCAGTCTAGCAGGAACAGAAAAATGTTAAACGGAATAAAATATGAGAAGACGTAAATTTTTCCTAATTTTTGGCGAGGATAACAGTACATTATACATTCTCAGGTACTCATAAAAGTCAGATGAGTCTGAATACAATGCTGTTAGGCCCTACTAACATAGGATCATCTTTCATTCCAGAAACTAATTTATTGACGGATGGGTGATCATAAAACACGAAAAGCACTTTACTAATCACAACTACGACGTCTGATTTGCTTCCAATCGATTGTCTTTGTTTGCCCCACATTCAACTTAATACCGACATCTTTGGTTTCTAATTTCCAGTAACCAGAAGTAACAACTTTAGCGACGATGACACACAAATGTAGTGAAGCATTAATGGATAAGTGACATATAAATTGCCAGGACTAACACTGCTTTTGTAAACGCATATAATTATATGATTAATTTATGAAAAATTACTTTCGCCACGATGTGAGCACTAGACAGGGACATAGTCCCTTTATTTAATAGGAGGACTGCCACATGGTTGCATGACAGTGTAAGTCACCCCACATTGGCAGTTGTTTATTTACAGCTGTGGAGAGTGAAAGCGAAAAAGTTATACCGTCAGGTGTGGCATTTCTATTCCATCTATCCTTACCCCAGTAATTTTAAAAACCTCAATTGTGTAAACTTTCTTGATTGAACAGTCACCGTAGATCTCTTTTACGCAATCGTGGAACACAAAATATGATTAAATTATGAATTGAAATAATTGGTAACATCAAGAAAATTTTAAATAAATTTTAATGATTTCGCTGAATTTAAATTAGTAAAATTATTTTGAGTTTTTAAGTAAAATGCGACGAATTAGTGGTATTCTAGTTGTCAAGTACATAAAGTGATAGTACATGTTTAATTAAAATAATCATAATTACATCGATTAATAGACTACGGCAAATTAAAGGTTACCATATTTAGGTAGATAGCACGTGGAGACGAATATTTTTTAAATAAAAAAACAAGTAGGTATTGAACTCGTGTGTACCTGAAGCAACAGTATTTAAATGTATTTATGCATTAGGTGACATCTCCAAGAAATATTAATTAAGCTCATGTCAATCATTTAGCAACCGATATTTAGGTAGTTGCCACGTGGACATATCGACTTCTATACGTAGGTATTGCACTCGTGTGTAGCTGAAACTCTGTGTATTTAAGTGCGCAACCAAGTTTACAGTTTTGCCAAAGCAGCGATTGTTTTGTTCTAACTGTGTTATATTAGACTTGGGTCGAGACTTGCCTGAGCATTTTGGAATGGTTCAATTTAATTCCACAATCGCCAAAATTCTTTTTTAGTATTGCTTGTATAGCAGTGTAACTGTTAGCTCGAATTTTACATTTTAACTTAAGAGCAAATAAGACAAAAATATAAAGTTTACATAAAAGCTCAAATCAAGCATCACTTTAGAAATTATTAATGGAAGCATAGCAGATAAAATGACCCAAAAAGTTATTTCAAGTTGTACTTGATGTATTCAAAATAATGCGTCAATGGGTAACTTGTATCCGTCGATCATAATGGATTCAGTTGAACTTAAAATAACAGACCATTTATGGTGTATGTAGTTAAATTTGAATTAGTTACTTTGGTAGATTCCAGCAAGAATAAATTATTGCTCAACTTTAACGATGAAAAATTAAACTGTTAACGGGGGTACTTTCAAAGTTGAGACTGGTTAACAAGATTAGTAAATTGGAGTTTAATATATATTACAAGTTTTATCCCACTGGTACAGATAATATGACTACACAAACTGGAAATACATGACGATTAAAGAATTCCAACTTGCTAAAATATATAGATTTTGGCTTAGATTAAAAGTACCTATCCATGTCAAACATTTTTTATAGCTATTACACTAAGAAATATACTTTGATAACGATAATCATTAAACATTTTTGAATTGTTTTACTAGTAAAGCTCAACGAAATACTATTTCTAGGCATATGTATAGGATTGTTCAACGTGAAATAAAAATGAACTTTGCATACACTAATCAGACGTCTTGACGTGAGCTTCAAATGAGCTCGCGCTTTATAAAAATATGTTTTGTTGTACCTGATAGTTAGTATTTTATGATAATTAATTATAAAAAGTACTTTTAATACAACTTGAGAGGTACTTTTCAACAATAGTTTTAAAGTGTATATGGTAGACTTGGCATTTTCTGCTATCATTCCATTCCAACCGAACTAGCATTTGCGTCATTCCTCAAATCTGTCTCGTTTTACATATAAATTTCTGTGACATTTTCAATCTTGATACAAAATGCAGCTGTGGATTGTAATACTTTTGGTTAATTTACTTTTTAAAATATTTAACGTAAAGGGTAATAATTTATGGACAGCAAAAGTTTCCAAAGAATTTACATTGTCCTTAAATGCTTTCTCTCGATGCATCATAGAAATAACCAACTTTGAAGATGCGGATCTACAATTTGGACTGCTGCTAGAACCAATCGTCCTATTTCGTCATTTTTCAGACAATACAAACTGGTGGATATTTTACCCTCAGGAACTCTACAGAAGCAATTCCAGCGTCCGAGATCAATTCTTGCACGGGGGAAGCTACCACAAATACCTCAAATCTACCTATGTTCACCCGTTTCGACTTGATAGCAGAAATGCAAATTGTGAAGTAGATATAATGTTGCAACCGCCTACACTAAAGCAGTCTATAAATTATTATACTCGCTTGAACAAAAAGGCCGTTTTAAAGTATCGCCGTTGGCTGCGGTTTGAAACTAAGCATGAGTCACTTCATTACTGGAAATACTTTTACATTGACAACATGCCTCGTTTCGACATATTAGTGTATAATAATCCACCTCCCAAGTTGTATACGTTTTGGTATTGGCTAAACACGGTCTACGCTTTACCAAAAATTGTAGTAATCTCCCACACTCTGTTGATGTGGGAAACTGAAAATAATATGAAGCTTCTCATTTGTGAATATTGCGTGTTGGAGAACCCATACAGTGTGTTAAGGCTAAACTCAATGCCAAGTGCAAACTAGAAGTTACACGTATGGTTGAACAAATTTACATATTTTCAAAAGACCCACCCCTCTTTGACGTTAAATATTTGGACTCCTCAAAAATCGATTATAGTAGATTGCCATATACTTATACAAATACTGATATATTTTCCCTCGTTGCACACTTTCCAATTGAAATGTCAAAATACCTCAGTGGTTTGGCCGACTCACTGATACTTGATTTGCTCATTCCTGCAAATTCTACAATTGATGGTGACTGTACTGAAAGAACAATTGAAGTACGACAAGAATTAGTAAAATTGGGTTTATGCCACCCCAACTTTAACAAATATGTCGTACCCCCTCCAGGGCTTTACAGAGCATCCAGTATTCACCTTGCAAAGTATCCGTCGCAGGGACTGATATTTAGAAATATCAGTCTCCGGTTTGTCAGCTGCCACTTTGCAAAGACATCTTGGATACGCCAGGTCTCCTACATGGCAACTGCTTTAGACTTGCCCACATGGATATTACTTATTGTATCCATAATCATCATTTCTGTCATGCTTACTGACATTTTAATTTGTACTCCCAAGAATGATAAATTGGCCCATCAGGGTAGATATGCTTTGAATAAAAAATGTCTTGAAAAAGTAGTAGACAACGTACTTCGATTGTTTTCAATGTTGCTGGAACAGGGGTGTGGTCTATATCACAGTGATTCTATCAAAAGTAAACCAGTGTACTACTTAGTCACGTTTACAGTGCCATTGGCACTTGGCATGCTCAGCAATCTTTACAAGGGAGATAATATCAATGAATTAACGACCATGCCACCTTTTGTAAAATTTGACACTTTCGACAGGTTAGTGACAGACGGGTTTACAATATACAGTACAGCTGTTGACTTTACGAATGTGTTCGAGATTAAGGGTTTATACGATAGAAAGGAACATAACCATGTAGTTAGTGAACATGAATATGAAAACTATGTATCCGATCAACTGTTCCTATTGAATCTATGTAGAAGAGAACCAATATCATTGTCTGATCATATAACAAAAGGGGGTCGGAGTGCCTATTATTTGAAACATTCCCAAATCTTTCCTGCATATAAAAAGGGGTTTGCAAAACTAAGTGTTTCCGACCGAGAGAAGTATTTTAATGGTGTATTACGCCAAACGGTAATTTCACATTTACAAAATTGTGAAAAAGCTGCTGTTATCTTAGATGATGACGAGTCCATTATGGTTTACACAATGTTTGAATCCAAAGGATGGCCTGTATATCGTGGGAACGAAAGGATATTTGAGGCAATGCAAGGCTACACTTTATATGGACATGTTCCAGGCAAAGTGTTGAATAGAATCATGCATTTTTCGCAAACTGGCATTGCGAATTATATAGTAACTTATATAAAATATGTAATTAAAACAAGAAGATATAAAGATTCGTCTGCTGTCAAAGAGTATGAAATAACAGTGAATAGGGCAAAGGGAGAGTCGGGAATTTTAATTTTGTCGCTGTTTTTTGTTCCTGGAATATGTCTTACAGCCTCTCTAGTATTTTCGGTGTTAATTGAATTCAAACTGGGTCAAAAATTCTACAAAGCTATTAAACATACGTTATCATTTTGCAGATGCATACTATCTTGTTATAAACTAGTGTGATGTTTCAAACAAAACACCAGGGTAACATCACTGAATGCTGATAATAATTGGCGGGTACTTATTTCTAAAATTATGTTTAAAGTATTGCTACCTAAACACAAAGTCGAAATACATGCACCTGAGCAGTAATATATTTGTGAAAATGTGACGTACACTGACAACACTTATTATATACCTCGTAGTATCACATATTCAAGTTTTAGACATTTTAATGTATGTATATCCAAAAGCTAAGGCTCAACTACGTGTTTGAGCTAGAGTAGTGCAACTAGTTGTATTTCAGATTGATCACATTGTTCTACAACACATTTTCCTCATTTGAAAAAGTCGTGATGACCTCTTGTGCATAATTTTGAGCGCCTTAATAAAAACATTTCCAAAACAAATTGTAATTAATTTCTTGCGGTTTTCACCATGCCAATTGCAATGGTCAGTAGTATGGTAATGATTGTATTTGCTGGTTGCCAATAATATTTGTTTAATAGAATGAATTCTATTAAATAGCTTTTGTAACCGCAGCAGTGGTTATCATTTATATAATACGTCTTATACAGACGAAATGTAATGTCAAGTCAAAATTATTCTTTCTTACTATTATGTAATGAAGAACGAGTTAAGAACTGTTAT
>JAHZNE010007216.1:0-10236 GCA_027744055.1 Callyntrura sp. NNG-2020 | reverse complement strand
TACCAGCATTGCACCACCATACCACCACCACACCACCGTTCTGTTTGCTTTCTTGTTGCTATTGCTTTGCTCTTTTGTTTGACGGTTCTCTCTTTTCTCTTCTCTTGTCAAGACTTAGGAGAAACTTCTCTTTAGTACTCGTATGCTGTACAGAATACCAGCTGTGTTGTGACATGCTGTTGCTGCAGCGTTACACTGACTGACTGACTGAACTGAGCTTCTGTTGCTATTTGTCGTGTACATCTAGTCTAGGCCGGTTCACTTTTTCGGTTAGTGATAATTAATTTGAAAAATCGTAATTAACGGAGAAAAGGTAAGACATCTAGGGATAGGTTATCTCGTGTTTGGTATAAGTTGCATGGCAGCAGCAGTCAATGAATGGTATTTGTAATTGGAATTTTGATAATTGGATTTTACATGGTCGTGTGAAATCAACTTCGGGGTTTAAAAACTGTATTTTGTTGAACACATGACAGAATCAGACATCAGTAGAATTATTGTTAATTCCAGTGTTTTGTTTCATTTATCGTTTTTATAGTAACTCTCACTTTGGTCATGTATGTATTAATTAAAGACAGAGTTGTTGTGAGTTGGTAGATGTGAGATGATATTAACATTGCAACAAAATACTGTAAATTATGTTGTTTTTGTTTTCTCTAGTTCTGAAGTACTTAGTATGCACTGATGGAGAAAGGAGCAGGTGACGGAGATAAGTTGTGTACACAAAAAAAGACCGGGCCAACCTTTCGAAATGGGTCAAATGCTGCTAATTTCGGGGGTTACAATAGAAGTACTCTTCCACAAACTCGGAGTTTACCGTCTACTAAAGTGGAAGTTGGAAGTGGAATTGGCCAGGGGGGGATCAAGGATCCAGAAGGAACTAAGAAACCACTGGATATCAACAAATCTAGCTCTTCAGTTCCTACTGATTTAACTATCTCGGATATATCTCATTCCTCAGATCTCAATTCCGGAATGATTTTTCCTAAAAGTCGGAAGAATTTCCGGGAGACTTTTTGCGATGTCGGGTTGAAACAAGATAGGAAAGGTCATGCACTAGAGACTGCTGCCCAGGAGCGCAGGCAACTGACTAGTGTAAAAAAGGCAGATGAAAATGTGAAGAAGATGTCTAGACTGAGAGCAGACTTTGATAATCTACCTTCGGCAAAGCAAACGATGAATCAAATCAAACGAGAGTAAGCAAGAAATACTGTATACACACAAATATTTTTTGAATATATAGATTTTGATGTTTCTAATATTTTTGATGTTTCGTTGTGGTTAGAATGAGCGAGAATCGATTTCAAAGTCATAAAAAGATTTGTGAGTTGAATGCTGAAGTTATGGTAAAAAGTAAAGAATCTGAATTCTTCGAGCTTCAGCTGGCACGAAGTTACACTGATTTACGGGATGTAAAATCTGAATTAGCCAGCAAGGACGCTGAAATCAAGGAACTTCGTAAAACGATTGAGTATCAAGAAGACAAGTATAACAAGCAAATTTTGGAGTTAACACTTGAACTCCAGAGCAAAAATGCGAAGTTAGAAGGATTTGAAAAATTATATTCAGATATGGACCATCTAGCTAATGTGGATACCGTTTCACCAGTTCCCTATTCTAAATCAGGAAATGTCCACTCTATGTTTCCAATGGGATCTGCTGTTCCCACTACTTTTAGATACAAATTACAACAATCTATGGATCTCACTCAACGGTACGTTAGCTATTTTACAGTAATTGGCGGAGATTAAAGCCTGAAGTGGGCGTGCCTGTTTAAAAATTTATCTTTATCTTTCAGTTTGAAAGAGGAGCGCGATCATCTGGAGCGTTGCCGAGATGAAGCAGATCGGAAGCAGCGAGAGGCTGAGACAAAGTATCAAAGCGTTCTGATTGAGTAAGTGATAGCATAAACGGGCAGAAGCATGAACATTTCATTTCATTCTCATTGTATTATTCGCTTTACATTAAATTGTGTGTGATTGTCATAGATTAAACAAGTTGAAGATTGGTGAGGATATGAAGCTTAACAATTTGAAATCAGCTTTACAAATGAAAGCTTTCGAACTCGAACGTGTGAGTTTATTATTGGAAGACTATCAGCAGAAGGTTACCATATTGAATAATGAGAATCAAGAGTTACGAACGGAATCTAAGGTAAGGCTTTGAAAGGTTGAAAATTAATTCAATTTCAGGATTTATATTGCCAATTTAACTACCATGATTTAATATTTCTAAACGCTGCCTTGTAGATCACTAACACTGAACACCATGAAAGTACCCTGGAGTTGAATAAGGAGGTTACGCGATTGTCATTAGAGCTGGAGAGCAAGTCTTCTAAATTAGATCTATATGAAAATATTGAGAATGCTCTTGATGAAATGATAGTACGGGCCGCTGCTGTACCAGGTATGGAATATTTTTATTACAAATTCAGGTGAAATACAATTTAATTTTGTCTAATCACTCATCATGACATTATTGATTATCATTTAGACAAAGATATTGGAAAAAGGCTATTGAGTTTCTGTTCATCAGGACCGTCTCTGCCAACGGATGCCAGACGAAGGCTTCAACAAGCCTTTGATTTGGCCAAAAAGTAGATATAACTTTACTTTATTCTACTTTCCACATAATATTCATTTCTCCGAGCTAATTATAACGACGTAATAATACATTCTTTCTACAATTTTCCAGAAATTGTGAACTCCAGAAGGCGGTTGCAGAACAGCGCGCAGAAATTCTAGATTTATATGACGAGCGACAGGTCTTAAGACAGGAAAATGATATTATTCGTAGCCTCAATGGATACTCCGTTTCACAATTGATAGATGCGGTTTGTAAGAAAAACAGGGAAATTGGAAAGTTGACGAAACAATTGGAGTCGGTGGAGCGGGAGATAATAGAAATGAAACATTCTAAGGAAGTGCTCGAGCAAATAATTCACAATTTGAAGGAATACAACGAACAAATGCTCACTCTTTATCACTCAGGCGCGCAAGCCCAACAAGTGAAACTGGACCGAGGGGTAATATCTCCAGGAAGAGAAGACGAACTCAGTGACGATGAACTAGTGAAGTCACAGTCAAGTTTCCATTTGAGAAATAACAGTGAAACGGAGTATTCAGGCGATGGTACATTATCTGTGATACCATCACTGAAGACCTCCAGAGAAGGAAGAAGTACAGTTTCCTACACATTTGGAGATTCCGTCCTGCCAGTAACCAAGTCGGGCCGTGGTGGTGCCTGGCGCGTTCTGAAGCCAAATGAAAAGAAGTCTGATCTGGGCACTATCTCAGAAGAACGGAAGAAACCACTGGAATATGACTTTGATGATTCTTCTATAACTCTGGAGTCACCATCAAGTGTGTCTAGTTCCATGTTCGGTCCACCACCTGTAGTGGTTGGACCAACCACTAGTAGAGTTTATACTCCAGGCATGTTTGGTCCAATGTCTTCACCTGGGCCCCTCTCTTCTCCACCTGTTTATAATAAGGCTGGTCGACATTTATACTCATATGAGGTACTGGCGTTAAAAAACAGAGACCGAGACAGGCCCGTTCCGTTGCGCTTATCTAAAGTCAAGCCAAAACGGAGATCAAAATCTACTGCACAGTTTTAAACTTAAAATTTTTTATTTGCCACTTTTGTATTTTAATGTATAATGTTAAAAACTATCCATTTGAAATTTTGGAAAAACGTGTCAAAGATGGTGTTCAGATTCTCCAAAAATGTTTTTACTGTTGGATCATGTATATTAATATGTTTATAATTATAATTAAGAATGGAAACGCTTTACCAGAGACCAATATATTAAAATGTATTTACATATTGATGCAAGATGTGATGCTCGCCGGTTGACGATTACAAATTTACGAAACGTACAAAAAAATTGGAAAAAAGCTACCTGTTTATTTATTTAAATATAAATTAACTTGTTTCGTTTCCGTTGAGTTTGTTTTGATCTCAGAATGTTACAGATTTATCATATTAAAAAGTAAATGAAAAGCAAAGTTGGTGTATTGCTTTGTTTCAGTTACGCTTGTGTTAGTGTTAGTTGCTTGTGGCAGATTTGATAATATATTTAAAAAATGGAAAATGTAAGTGGTTTATTGTGTTGAGTAAATTAGAAGATTTAAAAAAATCAGATGCCACCTTCTCGCCAATGAAATTGCACAGTATCATGCATGAGCTTTGCATCGAAGGGAACCTGCGAAATTTAGGCATGGCAATTAAAATGACATTGAATTTAGTGGAAATGGGGTGGGAGGGGATGATGTGACTATCAAATTCCCGAAGCGGTTGAGAATGGGATCAAGAAGCATCACCGATATTTTTCGCTAGTTGATAAATGATATAATTGCATTTGCAGACACACAAATATGCTTGGGTTAACTTTCATTGTTTAACAAAATATTTGACCTTGAAAGATGCCATTAGAACAAGAATCATCTCATAATTTATTTATATTTTCTTTTTTAAATACAAAATTATAAAAATTCATGTGACAAGAAGTAAATCAGCAAAAGTTCGATAGAAAACATGACTAATTGAAAAAATAAAGAATATTGAAGCAACTAAATGTGTTATATGAAAACCGCATTAAACTAAAAAACAAACGATCTATTTTTTATTATTACATCGTCTGTCGTGCACCCCTTCTACATCACAAACTGGTGGACACCTTGGATCGATTTGACCTAGTGAATATATGCATAAATATATAAATTACACACATTAGTTGTAATTTAAACATTTTTATAGCAGTACTACATCAAAACTCACCGGGATAACAAAGCACAGGCTTAGAGGTGGACACTTTCTGTGGTGGCCTTTGTGGGGGGCCCGATGGCTGGGAAGACTGACATCTTGGGTCAGTAGAGCCTAAAACAAGTGTTTTAATAATGAACCCCCACAGCTCTTTAATGTCGTATACTACGTTCATTATTCAACGTCACAACTTATGATAATATTACCTTCATAACAGATAGGGGGACGAGTTTGAGGTCTTTCAGTAGTTGGCGTTTCATTGAAAATACATCTAGAATCAGAACCAGAAATGTGATTATCACGATCACACTGATTTTCGAGCATTTAAGTTTAAAAACATTTTCAGATGTGCTCATCATACCTGGGATCTAACGAGCCGGGAAAGCATTTAGGACTGGAAGCAGGCTGCTCCGGCGTTGATGCTTGTTGACAACGAGCATCACGTGGATTAGCATTACAGTCAGGGGCACATTCAGGTCTAGTGTCTCCTGCAATCATGAAATGATGAAAATAACGTACAAACAAACGTAAATATAATAACCTGGTAGAAATGTGATGTGGCACAAAAGGTGCTCACATCATTGCTTCCTAAAGGTGCACAGGAGGAATCATTAAATATGAAAATAGAAAGATTTCAGGAGCATCTATAATCAAATGTCATTTTGGCAATGTTAACCTGGATAACAATTAGGCGAGGTTTGTTGACGTGGTGGTTGGGTAAATGGACGTTGAGTGGGTTGGTGTGGGGTCTGTTGCCTTGGTGGCTGTGTATGTGGTCGTTGAGTTTGGAATGATGTCTGCTGATGTGGTCTTGGTGGTTGTGTTGGGATTGGTCTATGTGTAGATTGTGGAGAACATGCTGGATCCCGGCTTCCTGGATAGCAACCATCTTGGGTGGTTGTCTGACGACATCTGACATGAGAAGAAAAATATGAAAACTCAATGAGTAACAGCAATATGTTAAATGTATTTACACAATTTATGTAATATTAACTAAAATAAGTATTAATATTTTTTGAATCTATCGGCAGTTACCTGGAATCTGCAGGATTGGCATCACAGTCAGGTGGACAGTCAGGTCTGGTTTCCCCTACAAATAAAAAGCAAATTGGACAATTAAAAATACTTTCAACGTTAAAAGGAGTTTTGACACGTGTTGAATACGACTCACCTGGGTAACACAACTTGGCCGTTGTCTGTTGACGAGGTGGTTGCGTGTATGGCCGTTGGGTGGTTTGGAAGGGAGTTTGCTGTTGGGGAATCCTTGGTGGTTGGGTTTGGATTGGTCTATGCGGTTGTGGTGGCTGAGTGTATGGTCGTTGAGTAGTTTGGAACGATGTTTGTTGTTGTGGTCCTCTTGGCGGTTGTGTTTGAGTTGTTTGGGATAAACATGATGGATCTCGACTTCCTGGGTAACATCTCTCTTGGGTAGTTGGTTGGCGGCATCTATAAGAGATACACATACGACGTACATATAAAATAAGTGATTATTCACTTAAATATGAATTTTCACCGATAAACATTAAATACTATTTATGCGAAACTCACCTAACATCTCTGGGATTAGCGTCACAATCGGCAGGACAGTCGGGTCTGGTGTCCCCTAAAATGGGAGTTCAATTGCAATTTTTATATAATCTCGAGGGCTCTGACCTGACCAATCTACAGCAACATGCATCAACGTACCTGGGTAACACTGTGTACCAGTGGTTTGTTGATGAGGAGGTTGGGTGTAGGGACGTTGAGTTGTTTGGAATGGGGTCTGAGGTACCCTTGGAGGTTGAGTTTGGATTGGTCTATGCGGTTGTGGGGGTTGAGTGTATGGACGCTGTGTGGTTTGGTGTTGTGGAACCCTTGGTGGTTGAGTTTGGAAAGGTCTCTGCGTTGTTTGTGGAGAACAAGATGGATCTCGGCTGCCGGGCTGACATCTTTCTTGAGAACTTGGTTGACGGCATCTATTTACAGTAATAAGAATGCATTGTTATTGACAATTGATATACTGTTTTTGTATAACCCTGTCCGGCGCTTTGTGACAACTATAATTACTTTGTGGTATAATTTGATTATAGATTAATTACCTGATATCTCTGGGGTTAGCATCACAATCAGGTGGACAGTCGGGTCTGGTCTCTCCTAAAAGTTAGGTAACCAGGCAAACATTATCTCATGTAAAAACTGTTGCTACTTTTTAGGCTGCTGTGGAGAACTTGTATGCAAATTTTAGACTAGTAGTAACAATATGTTCTACCATTTGTCTACTAATCACTGATAAACCACGTAGTTCAAAATGCTTCGAAAATATATGATATCTGAATATATGGAAATACATTCAGCCTAAATTGAGGTGTCCTGGCGAATACGTAGAATAGAAAAATACCTGGATAACATTGCTTGGCGCCTCCGGTTGGTTGGCGGGGTGGTTGGGTAAAGGGTCGTTGTGTCGTTTGAACCGGTCTATGTGTTTGTGGTGGCTGAGTGTATGGACGCTGAGTGGTTTGGAATGGAGTTTGTTGGTTTGGAACCCTTGGTGGTTGCGTTTGGAAAGGCCTTTGCGTTGTTTGTGGAGAGCAAGTTGGGTCGCGACTTCCGGGATAGCAGTTGTCTTGTGTAGTTGGTTGGCGACATCTGCATTGATTTTCCAGATGCAAAATGAACGATGCAAACAAGGCAACAAATACATATCCACACGTTCCAATTAAATTTCATTTAGTTTTATACCTGATATCTCTAGGGTTGGCATCACAATCTGGTGGGCAGTCAGGTCTAGTTTCTCCTGAAATGGGAAGAGCGAACGAGATTAGTAGCGTGAAAACTATCAAGTCGTCAATCTTCAAGTTATAGATATCTTGATGTCATACCTGGATAGCATTGCTTAGCGCCACCGGTTGGTTGGCGAGGGGGTTGAGTAAACGGTCGTTGGGTTGTCTGAACTGGTCTGTGTGTTTGTGGTGGCTGAGTGTATGGACGCTGTGTAGTTTGGAATGGGGTTTGTTGGTTTGGAACTCTTGGTGGTTGAGTTTGGAAAGGTCTTTGAGTGGTTTGTGGAGAGCAGGACGGGTCACGACTGCCAGGGTAACAGTTATCTTGAGTCGTTGGTTGACGACACCTACATAGATTTTAGGGACGCAAAATGAACAATACAATCAGTAGAATACATACATATCCACAGGTTACAATTAAATTTTATTTAGTTTTATACCTGATATCTCTAGGATTAGCATCACAATCGGGTGGGCAGTCAGGCCTAGTTTCTCCTAAAAAAAAGTGAGAATGGACGCGTTTACTAGTGCAAAACTTAATTTGCGGTTAATCACCAAGTTATGGCTATCTTAATGTTATACCTGGGTAGCATTGCTTGGCACCACCAGTGGGTTGACGTGGTGGTTGGGTAAATGGACGCTGCGTTGTTTGGATTGGTCTATGTGTTTGTGGTGGCTGAGTGTAGGGACGTTGTGTAGTTTGCTGCTGTGGAACCCTTGGTGGTTGAGTTTGGAAAGGCCTTTGCGTTGTTTGTGGAGAGCAAGACGGGTCGCGACTTCCGGGATAACAGTTATCTTGAGTCGTTGGTTGGCGACACCTATAAATAAAGTGATGCTTCAAAATGAACACTACAAATGCAATGAGATTTACAATTAACACTTATTTAATTGTCTACCTGATATCCCTGGGATTAGCATCACAATCTGGGGGGCAGTCCGGTCTAGTTTCTCCTGAAAAGAGGAGTGAACGCGATCATTAGTGTTAAACTAAGTAGTCGTTCGTTCGTCGTAAAGTTATGGATGTCTTGATGTCATACCTGGATAGCATTGCTTAGCACCACCAGTTGGAACTCGTGGTGGTTGGGTAAATGGTCTCTGCGTCGTCTGAGCCGGCCTATGTGTTTGTGGGGGTTGCGTGTATGGACGCTGTGTAGTTTGGAATGATTGGTTGGGAACTCTTGGAGGTTGAGTTTGAAAAGGCCTTTGCGTTGTTTGTGGAGAGCAAGATGGGTCGCGACTTCCGGGGTAGCATCTGTCCTGAGTGGTAGGCTGCTTGCATCTGTTTGTACAATTTTTAAAAATCCATCCGAATGAAGTAAATATAAATCAAAGTGTCAATATTGTCGAAGGGCATCACATTTTCAGTTAGAGTACGCATTACCTTAAAATCTGTCTGTCGCACTGTCAGCGAGAGACCGACTTACTACCCGATACACGTCCTTATCTATGTCAAATTTACAGCTAAGCAAGCCGCTCATTGCAAGTCTCAGCATTAGCAAGCATGTGTCGAGTATTGTTCCCTGTGTCCCTCGTTTCAGTAAAGCATTTTGACCTGTCAGATTATCACGCTGTAAAAAACTTGTCATCATTTTGTCGTCTGTTTTCCGTGCAAAAGTAATGGCATTTACAATAAATCCGACTGCATGTTGATATGTTGATAGAAGTCAGAAACTAAAGTTTATAACAAGAGAATGTCGTAAGTCGCTCCCTCTTTGTCCTCACAAACCCTCCCCGATGTTTTAGTAACGGGACAAGTCAACGTCGTTTGACAAAATTGCTCTTAAAAGTGACAACAACAAACTAACCTAATATCTCTTGGATTGGCATCACAATCAGCAGGACAATCGGGTCTGGTCTCTCCTATAAAAACAAGATTAGTTTAAAGTCCCCTTGAAAATAAAACAATTAGTAATGGCAGTAGTACACAAGCTGTAAGATCGATTTTTAACTAACCTGGATAACATTGCTTCGAGCCACCTGTTGGTTGACGGGGTGGTTGGGTAAAGGGTCGCTGTGTTGTCTGAACTGGTCTGTGTGTTTGTGGTGGTGGTTGAGTGTATGGACGCTGGGTAGTTTGGAATGGTTGGTTTGGAGTCCTTGGAGGCTGAGTTTGGAAAGGTCTTTGAGTTGTTTGTGGAGAGCAGGACGGGTCACGACTTCCGGGATAGCAATTATCTTGTGTGGTTGGTTGGCGACATCTTTTTACGCGGTACAGAGGATAACATAAGAAGTCATGTTAGTGAGGCGAAGACATGGGATATTTTACTTCAATATTATGGATTATCATGACATGGATAAGCACCTGATATCTCTGGGGTTATTATCACAATCTGGGGGGCAATCTGGTCTGGTTTCTCCTGTAAAAGTAAAATCTCCATGTGAAAATTCGAAGCTCTGTACTGTAAGGTTGCTGAAACTGACGTTACTCACCTGGATAACACAATTTTGCTGTAGATTGTTGACGGGGTGGTTGGGTGAATGGCCGCTGAGTGGTTTGGAAAGGCGTCTGTTGTTGTGGCACTCTTGGAGGTTGAGTTTGAATTGGTCGTTGGGGCTGGGGTGGCTGAGTGTATGGTCTTTGAGTAGTTTGGAACGGCGTTTGTTGTTGTGGAACCCTTGGTGGTTGAGTTTGGATTGGCCTTTGTGGCTGTGGAGGTTGAGTGTATGGACGCTGAGTGGTTTGGAAGGGGGTTTGCTGTTGGGGACCTCT
>JAHZNE010007215.1:0-12026 GCA_027744055.1 Callyntrura sp. NNG-2020 | reverse complement strand
AAAAAAGGTTTTTAGGTGCTTAAACCGCAAAATAGGAGGTATTAAAGAAAAATAGGTGCTTTCCAATCGGCTTAAAAAGTCATGATACGTCCACATAATAAAGATGGGCTCGATCTAATGATGATACAAAATAGGTATTTTCCTAGAAATAGAGTCTCTACTTATGACACATATTGCCTGGCACTGCTATCACTTGAAACATCTTGATACCTATACACTGGATATAAAATTTATGATAGCATATGCTAAAAATTTACTCTATGTGCCCATTATTTTAAATGATGTTTCTTTTTTTAATTTCCCGGCCTGCTGCAGCCTTTATATATAGATTTTAGACACAGTGAGTGAGAAACTCGAACCCTGCACTCCGCTGCCACTTTCACTGTCGTTTTGTATCTTAGTTTTGTGTATCGTTTGAATAGGGATCATGAACATGCTTAGTAAATATGTGTATATACAGTACAGCAGCGAAAAAGGTAAGAAATAAAATATCAAACATCAGCGGTTCACAGAACAACATTGCGAGTTCTCGTCAATTGAATTGTCCTTCAGTCAATATCCAAAGTGGAGCCATGATGGAAAAATAACTGTGCACGTAACGTAATACACCGTAACATAGATATAGCGCTCTCAGACTCATAAAAGCAATCTCCAGAGCATCACTCTAAATTACAGCACCAACTTACTTTCTCCTTTACAACAAAATGGTCTTCGTGCAATAACCTTTAGCGATTCAGTGTCAGCAACAGGATAATATTACTACCAGCACTAAAGTGGTAGCCATTCGCAGAGCAGAGACGTTAATAAAGGCCAATTCCGTTTTCCCTTCTGACGACTACTGCTGTTTACGTAGAAAGGGAGAATACACACATGTGCCCAGTTCCGATAGAGAGTACTGTGGGATAAGTTTGATAAAATGTTTATTTGACAGAACGACTGGATATTTGCTATACGCATTGCTCTGTTTATTTCTCTGCTTTCACTTCGTTTCCCCCTTTCTTTCTCCTCAGTTTTTGTTCAAACGAGCGCGTTGCTCGTTTGTTGATTTCTGTTTTAAAGGAAAAGTACATTTTCGGCGCACCCTGAAGTTTACCTAGACAAACGAAGTAACATTTCTTTAGAAAAGTGCAGCACACGTGATATTGCAAGCTTTTTTAACAACACAAAGAAAAAGGAAAATGTGTTTTATCCATAATAAATGCAAGGCGCTTTTTGAGTGACACATAGGTTTTTTTGGTATCGTTGTCACTCTAATCTGTCCATCTCACACCACGCTCTTTTCCCGTGGCGCCGCTACGTTTTCCTTCTCGGGAAACTGTGTGCTCCAGCGATATTCAAAATACATAATGCATAATACATGGTTACAAAACACCTGAGATGCTTTGTTCATGGTGACCCGATTTCAAAGTACCTGGATACATTTTCTTTCCTTTGAAGCTCGGTACGCTTCTTTAACGGGAAGCGAGCAGAAAAGAGGCTTATTTACTCGCGCTTATTTTGAGATTTTTCATCTTCCCTAGTTTCATGAGGCTTGGGAGAAAGATAAAACTTGCTTCGGATACATACGCAATTCATTGTCTAGTTCATTATTATTTTATTAAATTGTCAATTTTATTGAAATTTAGAACTGCGTCTTGTAGTACTGTACATGTTCGTGTTACATATTGCGCTCTTTATCCATAATGCTGGCGTTTAAAATTAAAATATTTTTGCATACAAACACAACCTACACACGAGTACAGATTGTAACGGATGACGTATGCATGGTATTATTCTTTAGAATTCATCCGTGCATGGACAGTATGAGGTAGCATTTTTATTTATAACAGTGCTCCACACTGGAAATTTAAAAGTTATTGCAACTGTCTGCCTGATACAGAGAATACAATGGATGGGGTTCTCGGGAAACTCAAAAATCCTGTCAGACCAGCTTTTCACACATATCGCTGAAAGTTTGACAGATTGAAACTCACTGATTGCAAACACCCACTTTGCCTTCTCTTGGGAAACCTTCACGGTTTTACTTTTTCATGGAATCATTTTAACCTAACATATTATACCATCCCTGCTGTCACAACAGAAATAAATGAAAGGACGGTTTGGGGTTGTAAATCACCATTCCACAAGAAAAGTCTAGTCGTTTATATATACACACTTGTTTATGAAATAGTGCACCTTAGGAAATCTATTGAAAGGCCTGCAGCAAACATTACACGATTTTTTACATTTCGCGCGAATTCACTTACAAATGGGTTTACCACTTTCTGTTGATATGTTGAAAAGGTGTTGTTGTTGTTGTAGTTGAGGTTTCCCGTTTTCCCACAAACACGAAAGTGGTATTGATTTTAAGTATCAACGGTGGAGCTTCACGGTACCAGGAGATTCAACATAGCAGAAAAGAAACTTTTTGAAATCCTTAGCGCATGATTAATTTTTAGAATTATTACTCTTGAGCACAGTAAACCATATACATGATTGTTCCATTTTTCCTGCAGCTGTGGACATAACGTGGAGAAATAACATGCCTCAATTCCATTTCGATTTGGTGGTGACTCTAAAAACATGCATCTGCCACCATACAACATGATGGTGCGCGATACACTTCGTTCCGTTTTGTCTGTCTGTTATATGAAACTCATGATTTCTACCTCAGGATATGGAATACGCAAAAATATGTAGAATTTTGTGGAACGTTTTAATTCCACGCACGATCACTCATTTACCGTAAAAAAAGAAACCCGAAATGCGTGTAAACCTTTCTTAAGCACATTATATTCCTTTAGTTTTAGGTCTATTACAATTACAGTCATTCAGGACAATTGGGGATTTTTATGGTGTATATGAAACACGAAAACATAAAATTCTTGGAGGAAATGTATGCATTTAGTGTGAAACAGTGAAGTTATATAAAATTGCATCGCTCATGGCAAGCTTCAATTAAACGAGCCATAATCAGGATTGTTAACAATTTACCGTATACCAAAAATATATATCGCCAAAAATGCCAAATATAATAAAAAATGCTTGATTTTTCGTTCACTTCAACACTTCTTCATACAACAATACAAATATCCTGTTTCTGGCATTATTTCGAAGAAGGAATAACCTCCACCAATGAACACAACCAATATTTTCTTACACCATTTAACAAATTTCAACTCAAGAATAATTGTATCTCGTACTAACTGACAATGAGTGATGCCTACGACGACCCACTACGTAAATCGTGTAGGTTTCCCCCGATTTCTAGGAAAGTTTGGCACCAAATGAATGAAAATAAAACCGGAGAACAGCATCGTGAAGGGGGTTTGGTTTAGCCATAATATTAGCATATGTAACAACTTATAGCTGTTAGTTATCTTAAATTTTAACGTCTCTCTTATACACGATATATTTATATTGTTAATTACGACTACTCTGACAAAAACCTCGAGTGTCTCCCCAATCCGGCTGGAAATGTTGTCATGGATACACATTTTGACGGTGTATTCATATTTGTAAAGAAACACATTTATAGCGGAGTTAGTAATAGCGATTACTGTAATGCTTATATTTCAATGGGGATTGCAAAATTTCAAACCGAGCTTCCGATCCAGTTAACTACAAAACTCCTTAGCTGGCGAATGACACCTGGAACATCAAAATCGAGTGTAACAGAGGTAAATGGCGTCGGAAGGTCGTTGTGAGTGTTTTAGACTTTGTTCAGTCGATAACTCTAAAACTCTAAGTCGCTGCTGCCATTGGTTTCTTTACAAATTTGAATACACCATCAGACGGTGTATCCATGACAGCATTTCCACCCGGGTTTGGGTGACACTCGAGATTTTTGTGCGAGTAGACTTAATTTTTAAAGCATTGTAGTCTTCACAGCTCCATGATAAACAACATAATCCTAATTAACGTAAGAAACTCGACAGAATCTCACCTTTTTTGGTTTGAAACTACAACATACAACTTACAATAGTGCTAATGTTAATAGTGCCCATTTGAAACCATTTCTTCCAAACTATTGGCGATTGTGATCACGTAGACTATCTATTTCTTCGGCATGCATATATAAGCTCGACTCATTAATTCTGGGATTACCCCCACAAGTAAATCGCGTATTTTTAAACTTTTTGATTGCTATATACATGCTATTATCTACAAACAAAATCGCTGAACTAATCGGTGAATAATAATAGATTCACATTCCAAGATATAAACGACCAACTAAACGTGAAGTTTGCAAGTTGCAACCATTATAAATAAGAGAACAAGGAGACAATCTTTTCCAAAATGGAAGAAAGTTACAAAACCTGAGCGTAACTATAATAGCATTCCTATTATACATTTCAACTTTCTTTTGGACAGTATGTAATAATGACAATAAAAACGGAAGACGAATAAAGTGCACCCGCGTTAGTATGTCTGATTGTGAGAGTACTACTAATATAAAAACTTACTACACATTACATCTGTCTCCCAGCAACACTTCCACCAAGAATGAAAAGTAGGAGGGCACCATAAGATCCTCAGCAGAACACTCAACTTCTCTTCTGTAATGTTTTACAATTTACACACCATCATAGAGAAAGAGTCTTTGTTGTGTGCTAGTTCCAACTCTTCCTACACTTTCCCTGTATGTGCATGCATATATTGTTTTTAAGCTGGATCCGTTCCATTACCACATAAATCTGTCTGGCGAACCCATTAACAAGAGCATCTCATTTCCAAGAGAACACTGATAAAACTGCCTGCAGCCAATGCTCGAGTTCAACCAAAACCCGGGCAGCAGAGTAACTTCTTCTCTAAAGTGTGTGTATAAGTAAATATATCCCTTGTCTCTACATAATAATTATTATTGTATGTCATGTCTCCCATCTCCTTTTACACTTTCCCACTACTACTTTCAAATGCTCCTGAAAATACTATATACTACTA
Organism: Callyntrura sp. NNG-2020; assembly: GCA_027744055.1. NCBI lineage: Eukaryota > Metazoa > Arthropoda > Collembola > Entomobryomorpha > Paronellidae > Callyntrura > Callyntrura sp. NNG-2020. Next base: position 7,103 of record JAHZNE010007215.1, on the reverse strand, counting down.
CCGCCAATGTAGAATACAGCACACATTAAGAAAGGTCTCACATCAGCCACGGCTCCCACACTGCAAGTATCTTAATGACACGATGATCAAAGTGACCCATGAATGTCCTGTTCTCATCTGGTTGTTGGCTGTTGCTGTGAGACAATTCCTACCTCAGGAATTTAATGTTCATGTCCTACATGCTAGACCTGTACCTACAAACGTGGGCATCTGCGTTATTCCTGCTGTTTCTGGACTCTAGTATCGCAGTAAAATTTGTTTGCTTTTCCAAGCTCAGGTTCCAACTACTACGGTATATTATCTACAACGAAAAGTAAGACTCGTTCTTGAAAATAGTTTGCCCTTTTCTTTCACCACGTGTGTGTGCGTACATGGAGACGAATAAAGTTGTGTAATCCGTATAAGCACTCCATTATTGTTAACGGCAGTGTCGTTATCAAGACTAAAGAAATAACGACAGCAGTATTTAAATATACTATAACTTATTCTTCCAGCCAGATGAACATTGCCATTTCGGTCTCTGACTGCAACAATGTCTAACGTACAAACATACGTACCTGCTGTATTCAGGAAGGTACGAACAAGCATAGTTAGCATGAAAAACTTGTGTACCTAGTAAACCTAGACTTTCACCAGACTCGAGAGAGATAATAGAATAGAACCTGGTCAAATCATTGCTGCCTCAATAGTACGGTGTGCACTATACCCCTATAATTATACATGTTGCAGCTTATCGCTGTGGGTCTATGAAATCACCGTCCACCACAGCTATGTTTGTATTTTGTGGTAGCGGTAAAACTGATGATAGTGATCATCATAATGATACGTTCTATTTTACGCGTTTGCAATGGTGGTAATTGCTTGTAATTGCCTAAATTAGTTTATTTGAGGCATATTGTCAGGAGTTAATGAGAAAGATGTAATGTGCAGTCATAACGAACAGCTAGACAGCTGGGTTTAATTTAATAGAATATTATTTCACCTTCCAGGGTTTGTATTTGCACAAAAGAGAAGAACACAAAAGCGGAAATCCAAAAGATTAGAAGGGGGATAGGGCTGAGTAAGGAAAATGTGTGGGAAACGTAATAATCTAGTTGCTCTCTGCCTGTTGTGATTGATGAAGTGATGTTTAAATTGAAAAATATCATTATTTTGTTGCATTATGTGTATGTATGCTGAACTGTTGGTACTGAGCACACGTTTCAGCCTTACTGGACAAACTTTGTAAAGCTACACCGTTTCACGCGGATGACGGATTTTTCTGATGATAGCAGGCCATACTTACTTTTATAATGTTTATTTCAATATTTCGGATTTTTTGGCGGGGGTAGTGAAAACAGTGCACTGTACATGACAAATGCTACAAACACTTAATTCTTCGATGTTTATTGTTGTTTGATCGTTTGTTTTTATACAAAGCATGCGTCAATACCATCTCCGCTTTCTAAATTCATAGGTTGATACAAAGCATAATCCTTCAGTTCAGTTTCGTACAATGTTAATTTCAAGCAGGGTGTTTGACCTGAACTTTTAATACGCATCGTATCTGTTATTTGTCCAATTGAACTACAAAAACAAACTTTATTAGAATTTAATAATAAGTTGTGTGAAACTTTGCTTTTACTGTTTGTATATTTCCCTTTTGTACTCAATTTTCTCCGAAAAACAAGTGAAAACTTCCCTTCTCAACATTTTATTTCCTCGCATTCGTATTTTTCGTGTGTTCAAAAATGTAATATTTTACTTCTGGTCTCTCCAGTCCTACAAAATATAAATAGTTGTTTCGTTCTTTTTTATTCACAGTACGAATTGCTGGAAAGCCAGGAACATACTTCAAAGGGTTCTTTGTTCAGGCATCCGATTCCCGAGGACGCTGGATTGGTTCCTTTGAGCCCACTTCATTTTCCGTTTCGCATCCGGAGTGTGCTGCCACAACTCATTCGGAAAGTCATGAGAAGGAAGAAGCTACTTTGGTATGGCACGCGCCCAAGGACTCCAACGGCACAGTGCGTTTTCTGTAAGTACTATTTTCCAGTTGGTCTCCTTTCTCCTGTAAAAGCTTTCTATTTCTGGCATCACCAGTTAGATGTCAGCGGCAGGTCGTTCCAAATGCCTGTAGCAAACGTCGTGTTTTGTGCTGCCCTGCGAACGTAGTGAACCGACAAGGAAAGAAACGGCAATGTTTGTTTGTGCTTTGTCCAACAAGAGTGTGAACGCCACTTCCATTCAATTTGAGTTTATTTCACAACAGTGCCATTAGAAAAGAAAGAAGTGGGAACACCGCACGACAAACTGTTTTACAGCCACTTTCATTTCCTATAGACGATGTATATAAAAGATTGTCTGAGAGAGGGGGTGAAAGTGTGAGCGGTTTTCCGCACTTTTCCGCTTTCTGGTTGAATAGCTATTTTTTTCTAGATATAATATCCATCATAAATTATATTTTTTATGTTGATACACTTTTCTAAAATTGAATGTATCCTCCTTGAAGCGCCTCTTCTTTTAAAATCGATAAAATCATTACCATAAAATCCCTCTTACTCATCCCCTGGCATTATTTTCTCTCTATCCGTATCCCTCCAACGGTGTACGAACGTGTAATTTATTCCTCTTTATTCCTCTAGCCTTACAATCTTAAACCAAGGTAAACAGTAAAAAAGCACACACAAACACACGTAGTTGTTATGAAAAGGCGACAAAACTGCAAAAAAAACATTTTTGTAAAGGTAATAATGCATAAAGCATAAAAATCACAAGTGCGAAGAGGAAAAGACGAAAAATGTATGATGTAGATTGCCATTTTTTAATATCACGAAGCCGAAGTTAAAGCCAAAAAAAGTGCATTATTATTACGACTACGCTGAAAAAGTTGCTTATACAGCAGGAAAAAATCCTGTTAAAATACAAAAATCAAAACAAAAAACTGAGCTCCTCTCTTTCTCTCTCTCTTTCTGTCTCCCCTTCGTCTCGCATTTCATATTTTACTCTGTTTCGTTCTTGACTACTCATTGTCACTCTTTTTTTCGTTTTGCTTGAACTCCATATTAGTTTACGCTTAGTACGCCGTATTTGCTAGTAGATTTTGTTTCTCTATACGTGTTCAAGAGAAGAGAGTTGTTCTGCTTTGTATGCTGACTTGCAGGGAAAGAGACAAGCATGTTCACGTTCGTATTATTTTGTATTATTATATTTTTGTGAATAGCAAAAAAACTGCTCTAAGCCATGAAAAGGAGCTGGAGCCACTGGAGCTGGCCAAAGCCACATTGAGGGAAAATAGGTAGGCAGGCATGCAAACACACATAGTATGATGGAACAAACCAACACATAATAATAATAACAGTAATAACAATAATAATAACACAGCACGGAGAACAATAATTTTTTATATATTCCTCCATGAAAAAAAAGGATAGGGAAAAATTTGCATTGCAAACCTAAACCCGTTTTCACGTCGTCGTCCTCGTCTATCTATCCATCTTTTTCGAAAATGGGAAGAAGCGCGAGATAGTGAAAGCTACAAATGAGGAAGAGAGATTCATGTTGGGTTCATGTGAGTGTGTGTAGCTTTTGCTAAGAAGGAGAAGGGTACCGAAGAGGATGAATTGTCCTCTTTTTTCTCTCCCCTTTTTTCGTTGACATCGTCCTCGTCGTCGCTCTTCTTCTTCTCTTCCCTCTCTTTCTTTCGTCCTTCTCATATTCAAAAAACTAAACACACGACAAGACTAAGAAGATGACAACGGCTACTAAAAACTGTAAGCTATTTTTTCTACTTTTTGCTGTTTGCTCCCAGGCAAGAAAAGATGAAAACGTGAGTGAGTGGTTGGTTGTTGTCGTGGTCGGTGAAGAAAAGGATGGTGTATTGAGTGCTGACGTACTAAAAACTCTTTTTTACTTTTTGTATTTTACATAAGTTTTCTCCGCTTTTAGGGACTACACAAGAACGCTCCTTTTCCACCCACCTATTCTTCCATACAGAAGAATTGATGGAAAAAATGTTTCTTTTTTTCTGAAAGAAAACAAGTAGGGACGATGGGCGACCATGTCATATGTTTCTTTGTATTTTCGAATATTTTAAACGTTCTGCTGTTCGGATGTTATATGCATTTTATTTTGTTAAGTTCCTAGCGCCGTGTAGTAGGGCGCCTACCCCTCTATAACAAAGTGGGCTTTCTATCTTCAACAAAAGCTATACGAAAGAAATGATATTATGTATGACCGTGATATTTTGAATATGTACATGTGTACATCCGCTCAACTGACGTACCACCAGACGCATAGCAGATAAGATGTGAGAAGACTTCCTATTTTGTCCTTCTCTTTCGGTATAATACAGGTTTTATGTACAGTGTGCAGAATCGGAATAATATAAACTTCAGAGAGAAGAAATCATTGTGTATAAAATGCTTACGAGTTCTCGATGAAATCTTAGTCTTTTGTACTTTTTCTCTCTTTCTTTCTACTACTGCTGCTTTTTCTTCTTATTCTTGCTTTCTCACTAGTCGTACTACTTCTTCCGCTACTTCGTCGTCATAGGCTTGTATATATATGTGTGTGGGAAAGTTACCAGCAGATTCTTTTTAGCATGATTCTTCAGTAAATTATAGACACACTTTTTACCCCGAGAAAATATTGGAGTTTGTATTTCAATATAAGTGAACATATGTGTGCATCTCAAGAAAGTGTGCGTAGGTCTTTCACCTTTCATCATCCCACTGTCTTCTATATGGAATTCGTTATCACAAAAGTACTCCAAAACACAATACAACTCAGATTGTGTCTAAAATTATGCACCTGGCGCACAGGTACAAAAAAATTGGGACTTCTCTTTCTTTCCCGCTCTCGCATAGTATCAATAGAAGAAAACATATCCTTGCATTTTGGATTTCGATTGTCATCATCATATCCTTTAAGAATATAACACAATCTTCTATAAATGTAGATGAACACAGCACTCGCCTACCCATATTGTAGTACATTGGACGGATAAGCATTTTTTGTACTACAAGTAATTTCCTACTTTTCACTTCCAGCCATATAAATCAGCCGTGGCATGGTGTATGGTGTACAGCACTAGACAACCCCAACAAAAAGCTTAATCCTAACAACGCAACTGTTTCAACAACCATGTCAGCTTTTTACTGTCTCCACTCTTTATAAGAAATGTTCTTTCCTATCTCTGCCTATTGTCTATAAAGTTTTTTGTTTATACCTTCTGTAACTCCAGACAAAACCTGTCGAGTTCATTATATTTCACCGTAGTATCACGTACTAAAATGTGATGACGAAAACTATTTTTAGGGAGCGCAGTTCTGCGATAACTTTTTGGTTTTACCATTTCCGTCTGCGGTACCGTTTGGCCGTAAAACGTTTTTCTTAAAACTTTAGATGATCTTCTTCATCTTATCTATTTGCATTTATTTTTTAACCTGTCACCACCCGGTGCCCCTCGGGACGTCGTCTAAAGTTCAACCGTGGTATCTAGACAAATGACAAAGACTGAAGTTTGGTTCATAATATACATATTAAAACCTTATTTAATGATAGAAAATCAGTAACAATTTTTCCATCACCAATACGTTAGCTCTCATTAAAACGAGTTGTTCAACATTCAACATGCCTTTACGTGGCTCCAATCGATTATTAGCTGGGGCGTCTCAAGTTGGTAAAACCACAGGGTCTTATCTGTGTAGAAAAATGTATACGGCTTGACAATCTGTGCTACTTAGTTTACTTTACAATAAGCGAGTTTCAACTTCAACAGTTAGTATAACCGCTTATAGGGAATTATAAACTTGCATTGCTGTGTGGTGGAAGTAGATATTGGATGATAAATATAATGTGAGATGAATTCTGTCAGCATAAATTTGAAATATGTATTTTAATAGCTGTTCTGTATCATATATTTTTAACGATCAGCAAAATGTAATACAAACATACCCATATCAATACTACATTTGAATATAAACTAGTAAAATATTATATTGAGCAAGCTTACTTAAAGTGAAAATTTAAATTGAAAAACGTTAGTTATGTATATAACGTTTAAAGCGTAAATAAAAACTGATCAATGTGATCATATGCCATCAATTGATGTTAGTTCTTACGTCAATGACACTGTCCGTGCTAAAAAAAATTAGGATTTGCTTCAACTTTACTTAGCCGCCAAAGTGTTCTATTTTGAACTGTCGAATTGTGAAGCTGGCTGAACGACGTGTTTATCTGCTACAAAAGTTTACACGGAAATAGGGAAATAGTCTTAGACCCTCAGCTATTTTGTCAAGCTCCTTGTAAAACACGACAAGCAGTAAACCATAAAAGGGCTAGTGAGTATCACTAAAAATAATATTGATAGTACCTTGATTTTGGGTTACGTAAAATTGGCATTGCTGCACTCCTTTTCTACGCCATGTCACGTCTTAGTAATTCAAATGCACTTGCGTAATTGTAGATGCATCCCCTCTACACGCAACCTGCCACTCGGTAGAATAACAACCCTGTCAGATATATTAGACTGGCTGTTTCACAAAAAAAGCTTTCACTTGACCCGAAAAAATAGAGTATATTGTGACAGACCTCCCGATCATGTTTTTTTTTTCAAAAGAAAAAAACGAACGGAGCCAGGCTGTCTGTTATGAAATTTTCAATGGGTTGACTACAAAGAGGTGACTCTTTCAGAAAGAGAAAACATAGTAAACTATATCTCGTTACAGCAGTATGGGGGATTGTCAAAATAATAGTAGTATTTCGTGCATAATATTATTATTTTAAACGAGTGTAATGTGTAAACTACGCAGGGAGAGACCTGTAACAGCGGCCATATTTTCGAGAATTTTCGGGGCTCTAAACACAAAAAGACAGTAGCGAGAACACTAAATAAATACGAAACATAAATACCTATTGCGAGCATGTACTACTATATTACATGTACAAGCAAAGTAAATCCTTTTTATTTTCCTTCCATTTCTCACTCTCCAGGATCTCTTGTCACTTTCCTCTCGTTCATCTTCCTTTCCTCACACTTTCCCTTTTGGTATCCGTATCTTCCCCCTCCCCTCTCTCCCTTCTCACCCATCACATGCATATCTTTTGTCCTCTTCTCTCCT
>JAHZNE010007214.1:0-27093 GCA_027744055.1 Callyntrura sp. NNG-2020 | reverse complement strand
GACAGACAGACAGACGGACGGACAGACAGACACACATACAGACAAACATACTGATCGCATAAACTACTTTAGCATTAAAATGCTCTCCTTAGTTAATAACTGGTATAAAAGAGCACAGAATATCTATTACAATATTCAGTATTACAATCAGGTTGATACAATTACAAATACAGACTACAATTTATTTAGTATTTTTGAATTCAATGAAAACTATGAAAAGTTGTATTGATTTCTGTGAAAGTGTTGTCGTACGAGATCACCTTCATTCTTTAAAACAGGAGCTCAAATACGTTTTTCAGATCAGTGATCGACAAATTCAGTCAGACATTTGTAAAAGGTCAAACAATCATTGCTACTAATGAAGAAATGTATCAAAAAGCCCACAACCATATTTAAATATTAACTAGTTCCTTAAATCGAGAGATAAATGCAATTTAAAAAAGTTTGCCGTATACACAAACGTAACTGCAGCTAGAAATGTCAAATGGTAAGGGATTAGTATTCTAGCAGAGAGCGAAATTCAGACCAATATTCTTCCATCTAAATTTATTGTGTCGTGAGTCGTGACGTCTACTACAAAACCTTACTAAAACTCGTAGGAGTAATACACTTTGCTCTTTCCAGAGAATCCAGGCTCTTGTCAACTAAAGTATTATAGCCGTCAGGATTCAGAATAGCCGTCGCCCGACCGCCCGCGCCCGTACATATTCCCTTAGTACGGTGTCTAGTTTACATAGACTCGGTTTGTTCGGTTGTTTCACCAGGCACTAGACAGGTAATATAAATAATTATACGTAGGCGTAGCCACAACTACAACTACTGTTTCTGTTATGGCCTAATAAAAAGAGCACCGTAATGATGATGATGTTGGTTATGTGATAATATGTAGGATATGGGGTGTATAAATCCAATGATAATGGTACATACATACATACACCCATCACCGCCATTTCTTGCTTTCGCTTTTATTAATTCCACATTCCACGTTTCTCAAGTGTTGTGATTCTCTTTTGTTGGTTTGTCCACCTGTGCTTCCGTCCCTTACCAATTGTCTGTGTGGCACAATGCTTCCCCGTAACCACATTTCTTTCTGCTGACCTTTCACAGGAAAAACGCACTATTACAAATAATGGAATATCTGGAATGTCGATAGACAAGTGACGGGAGGAATAGAACATAAGGTGGGAGGAAGAATTTGTGAACTAGAACAATGGAGGACGGCCGGAAAATATTTATTGGCTTTGATACAATACAGCAGCAATTTTGTTATCGAAAGAAGGAAGGTAATGTGCCAGCAGCGTCTAACGAAATCGCTGTGCTACTCTAAACAGTGTAGCGGTGAAGTCTGTATAACCAACTGGCATAACAAAGAGAGCTTCTTTCCTCTATGACCATTGCCATTGTTACTGTAGCTATTATTTTTGGAACAACACGCACATGCAATAGAGTATTATTTCCAGTAATATGACCATCATTACCCGTATTATTACGGCCATCAGGGGTACCATAAGTATAATTTCCTCACAGCTTTCCACATAATTACACATTACATACAGAGATAACAATTTCTCTCGTTTGATCAGTTGGGATGAACGTGTCCAACCTGGCCATCGCTGTACCTGTTTGGATGGCAGATGGAATAAATGGGGAAAGAGAAAAAGGAGAAAATCAATTGATTACACAGAGCTTTGTAATGGAGATTACAGAAGGATTTTCTTGCAAACAGTCCTTGTTTGTATAGTAGTACAAGTACATTGGAGAGGTGCTACTCCATTTTCTGTTTCTCCTAACCAAATAACAGTTTAATGTTTCGCAATTTAAAAAACGGCATGCGTAATCATTTTTCTGCCTATGCCAGCGAAACGACTACGCACATCTGTACGAAGGTCTTCCAAATGAACGTGGTTTTTATACATTTCCGTAACGAGAAAATGTCCGGCCTCCATTTGAGTAATGCAAACTTTTAATTGGCATTAATGTAGTATGTAATGGAAAATTACGTAGCCAATTTCAAGTGCGGTTGCATCGAAATTGTTTCATTTTGTAGGAAAATTGAAATACATCACCTCAACTTTTCAGATTATTTGATGTGCTGACTGTCTGATTAAAAATATCTAAACTCGCTATCTCTCACATGTGCGCGTTGTGTTATACACTATAAATAAGATATTTAATCGGAATTAAATGTTCGGTTTACTATATCAAAAACTAAACGTACAATTGTTAATAAGAAACACCGGAAAGTTTTCTGTTGTAAATTTATTGAGGCTTTCACAATTGCTCCAACGTATCAAGTGAAAAGTGAAATTGCACAATGTTGAGCAAATAGGCACACTATTTTTTAGCGTTTAAAACAGGGTGTCACAAAAACTAGCATTATATTGTATACTATACCGGGCCAGAGATTTAAGTATTGCAGGAATACAACACTAAAAAGGCAGGCTAGAAATTTATTTTTTTAAGACTATAACAGTATATACGTAATCGTATGGCGTTACAGTATGCTTCTTTAATCACAGCCATGTTAAATGAAAACTGATCCGTGTTTTGGAAACGGCAAATTTTAAATTTAAAATGTTCTCGTGCATGCTGCAATGCTCGTGTCTGACAATCTCCAGTAAACCAGGTCATTTGTAACGAAAGAAGTAGCAGAAGTCGTGGAGTCATGCCCTTTTGTATAAAAAAAGGTTATTCAGTTGCAGTAGCAATTTTTCTCGCATAACTTGGTGCCAAGCTGATAGCCGATTTAAACACTTTCCACTTGAAATCATACAAATATTAGAATCAACACATGTTCAGTAGCATTTATGTCCTGGCTACCTAAAAGTTTACATGGACTGCAGCTGTTATAATATTGGTTACTGTTTGGGTAAACATATACGACTTTATTTTACAGCACCGGGAAAGTGAAGGGGAAATTGACATGAACAAGGGACTTCGGAACGGACCATGTATGAATGAACTGGGGTTTCTTCGTACATGTTTCACGGTAAGACATTTTTCGTAGATGTGAGCAGAGTAGCAGACAGTAGACCAAATGAAAAGGGTCTTTTGAAGTGACATCAAGACAAAAAAAGTAATATTTCAAAGCAAACGAATGACGCATAGCAGGAGAAAAGATGAATTTTATCCGGGGATATGGGACTGGTGGTGGTGCTATGGCTGCTGTTGACATGACACAGAACATCAAAGTGTCACGGTGCTGATTGCAAATGTTTAGCGCCATTTTTATATTCTCTTAGCTTCGTAACTGAAAGGATGCACGGCCACTCAGTCAGCTTGGGTGATATAAGCAATATAAGAAGCACTAGTTGAAGAGAAAAACCACTTTTTGCATTCCACAAAGATCACGGCAGCCCAGTAAAGTGGACAGCTGGTGCAAACTGGACGGAATACCAATCAGTAAGTAACAAGGGTAAAGAGGGAAAGCGTGAGTAATTGAAGTGAAACGTGCATCCGAAACGCCAGTTGCTGGTTGGTAGAAGTGCAAACACATACGCACAAACGTTACATACATAATACACTGAACGGTGGTACATGGTTTCCAACTTCCAACTACACTGGCATTTATACAACAGAATGCAATGCCGATTGTTAGTTTCCTTGTAGATTACTATTAACTTTGATGCAAAACAGCAAATCATGATAATGCTCGATTCTTCATATTAACATACCGCTTATATGTGTATTTTGTTTTGTGTTTGTATATTACATACATAAAACTTTTGATAAGCTGAGAATACCAAAATGCTGGAAATCCGTTTTACCCCAATCCTGAGTACGACGACGAAACGCATCTGTTGTATGTGACTCGTGACTGTCGTCGTGGCAGTATGAGTATGAGTATACCTACCTAGTCACTAGAGCATTTTTCGATCTATGTACAAAAATGGTAGCGTCCAATGCTCGCATGGAATGTCAACCGTGCTTATAACGATGACCCCAATGCAGTAAGCCTCTTCTGGGCAGTTATGACAATGGTCTGGATTTATATGTACAATTTTTTTTTCCAAAATTTACGGAAAACCAGCAAAATATGTACAGAACATTTATTTATTTTATACAGTTTTTTGTAAACTAGGGACCCTGATCGTCTTATTTTGTTATATATTTAACATGTTCCAGCTTGTTAAGTAAATAAATACGCAGTTCTAACCAAGGTTTAGTTTAGGTAAAATTGAAGGATGCTTAAAACATACAAATCCGTGCCGTAGTTACAAAACATACATTTCTATACAATACTTCCACATCGTAGGTGTTCATTTTTATTTTTGTTGTTTGTTATTATAATTGTTTGCGTCAATATAGTCCGGTTACAAAGAATGGCGGTGCTTTGCACTTATTTTTCATTTAACAATATATCTTTGTGTGTGAGCGACCAACACCACCTCTTCCTTTTGTGTAATCATACTAAAGATTTTTTTGTACGTATACTAGTTCGATTGACGGCATTATTGCTTCTCCGACAATAATACGGAACGAATTCCATGAAAGAAGATACTGACTCAAAGGCTTGAAAAGAATAGATTGTTGTAGTTTTATTGTACGGGTTGGGTGAAAAACAATATGTTGGCCAATAGGGAGATGACAAACAGTTTACAGTGACCATGTAGAAAGTAAAAAAGCGTTTCTTTCTTCGTTCTTGCTCTCTTTATGCTATATGTAGCAAAGGTGACTTTGAAGTCGGTATTGATGCTTTCCATGAGGAAAACAGTTCTTTTCTTAATTAGTTAAATTTTACCGGTTTCCAATACAATTCAACTCCAGGAAGAGATTACGAGAGGGATGTCTGCCTATAAATTCGCCCAGCGAACATCAAGGCCGTATATTCTTACCAGGAAAAAAGAGGCGAAGACATTTTCTTCAGAGAGACTTAAATCTGTTTTGTCACGTTGGGGCAAATTTAAGCTTCGTCGTTGTATTAAACAGGATGTGCCAGCCTATCCTTTTGTACATACATACCGATGCTATAAAATAGTACTGACAACGCAACGTGACGACCAAATTAAATCAACCTTGTAAGTTAGCATGTGGAAAAGTGGCGAAGTGGAGAGCAACTAGAGCGATTATTTTCAAATTATTGTTAATTTAAATTGTAATATATGAAGCATGCAATTTTGCCACAGGCTATAAATCTCCTTGGGAGATTCTCAAGGAGAGGTGGTAATCTATTGACTTTAGTAAACTGAATTCAATATTCATCTTCGCCTTCGACACGGATGGACAAGCAGACAACGTAAACAAAATAAGTAGTTTTGCTCCTTTAACCTTATATCTGCAGGCAAACTCTGCTAACCAGAGTCTGGTTAGCACTTCTCGTAGTATCGTGAGACACTTTTCGCAGACCAAGTTTGGCAAGTTTATTTGGCTGACTTTATCTAACTCACTTTAGAACTTTTGTCAGATATGCAGAATGGTTGTGTTTATTTAAGTTGTTCTTATCTTCTAATTAATACAGTAAAAAGTGAAAGGAAATGTTGCTTATGAAATTCGTTTTACCGTCAGAAGGCTGCTACGCTGATTTTACTTTGGTCTTGCTCTTAACAACATACATCAATGAACTTTTTTGCCCGAATTTGGTTTTCATATATAACTGGCACGAATTTATTTGTTTGTTACTTTGAAGAAGCAACGAACCAGTAGTGCGAATCAAGGAAATAGGGAAATATAATTGTTTGGTATCGCTTAGTGTGCCTGAAATAAGAGGTACGTTTTAGTAGAATCTTTGTTAAGTTCAGTTGGAGTTCATGACTCGATTTACATATTTTATTTAAGCTTGTATTGTTTCTTAAGCCTCAGTGGCGCTACACATTTTTTGTTTATATTCATTTGTCACTTGTACTCACAGCTATTTGTATCGTGACTAACTCGTGATTCTCTAGAGGTGAATCACCGATCTAGATGTAACTTATTTTAACTTATAAAGACGACTATTGTATTCATTTATAAACTTATTTTACCTACTACAGGTCCACGTGTAAACCTTTATGAGAGGGCATTGTGGATATTTATGCTAAGTAGATTGTGAACTTTTGTCCTTTTTCCACAATGCACCCAAGTTGTAATTTGTAGTATATCTACGACCAATTTTTTGTTGCTTCTCTGCTGTCAAGACGAACACACTAAAATCGTCTAACTACTTCCCTATTATTTTTACTTGTTAATATTTTCCTGTACAATAAACCAGGTTCTCGACCTGTCTCAAAGCAGGCCAAATAGAAATCTCCCCCTCCGTGTTCCACCTTTCCTTTCGCATCTTCCACCCAGCGAATAGTTCATACAGCGTTCATATTTAATAAATAAAAGAAGAGACTTTGCATAACCTCCCCAACAATAATTTATAATCTTCGTCTCTCAACCGTGACTATGATGACACATCAAATCTCACCACCTATCAGGCAGGAAGGCCAACCTTTGATATCTACAAGTTTTCCAGGAAGTCTCCTTGACAAATACACTACAGAAGGAAGGAAGCAGTTCTGCTGAGGAATATACAATCTAATGAAGCGTTAGAGTGTTCTAAAGAAATAACCGGGCTTAACAAGTCAAAAGAGAAAGCTCGCTGCGAGCTAAAAAGCAATACTTTTGCACGTTATTTGGGAGTACAGTTCCCGCTTTATCGTTGTTGACTTTTGACAATTTCTGGAACGCTTTTTAACGTTTTTTTCAAATCTTTCAAATGGTTCACCAATTTATATGTTGTTATAAATACTTACCAACACAATTTCTTTTATTAATGTCGATTCTTAGACATTCGAAACTATCGGGAAAATCTAATTGACAACAAAAATAATATTGGAAGCAGGAATGTGATCATTATTAGTAAGTAATGAACTTATTTGTTTCCCCGGCATAGCTTTGTGGAACAGCAGACAACTGTTGAGTTGCGCCAAAGTATTTATGGCACCAGTTATCAATTCAAAAAGTAGTTCAAAAATAATATAAATTTAATATTTTTCACAAATCCGGTTACATATTTGTCATTGCTGTTTGACTTAATCAAATGAAATGTTTTTTTCCGGGTAGATAATATGTTTTGTTATTTAAATTACTTATTCATCAGTAACTTTTATTTTATGGGCGGAAAGTTATACAGTAAAGGCATCATTATTCCATGTTACATCAGTGCACATGGATATGAGAAATAAATACACTATACACTGTATGGTAAACGATTAGGTATAACCCTACCCTGAGGGAAAACAAAATGGCATGTTTCTTGACGCATCAGAAACTTACAACTAAGCACGCTAGAAGACTTTCCTTTTACAAAATACATGTTGCTGTTCCACCAGTTGTAAAGCTTGAGTTGTATTTCTTTTCAGATAATTAAATTTAAAAGCAAAAGCGATTTCCACTTGAGTGAAATTTATTCACACTTCTCCACACACCATATACATATTGATACATACAAATATGCCTCGCCATATGTGTTCGATTTTGACTCTCTTTTGACCTTTTCAGGTAAATTGCATTTTTATGTTCAATTAATTTGTAAACGAAAAATAGCAAGGTTGAATGAGTTGATGTTCTCCTGGGGAGCTTAGAGTAGCGTTTATTTGACATACGTTTTATGGAGAAACATTTTTGAGTGGTTTAGGTAGTAAAAATGGTCGAGGATTGGATTTTCATTGGAAATCACAACGGTATGTAATTTTAATCAAAATAGCAATCAAACTCATTTCACTGATATTGCCTGAAGTTAAGGTTTTGTCAGAAAAATATGAGCAACATATGCCAATACACATTTGAAATTGTGCAATACAACGTGACCATCTCAAGAGACCGGAAAATCGTTTCACTCAATTTGAGAGAATAACATTATGGCATTCATCTTATTTTTGAGAAAACGACGTAAGTACCTATACTTTAAGCATGTTTTTTATGTAATCTTAACTCATATGTAGCAATGTTGTCTTACCAATCCTGAAATTGGCTCTCTTCATTCCTAAATCTAAAAATTGAACATGGACATTAGTGTTATTTAATCCTCTACAGTATGTAGATGGTAAAAATTATTTTTGAAGCATATTGTACAATTTCTTTCTGGTGGAAAAAGTTTGATTGTCTCTGCTCGCTTTCCCGCACACTTACTGTCGTTCGTCATTCTCCTCAACGCTAGCTTTTAGCACCAAAATTTGTGCGTTCGCGCCAATCTCACATTACCCCAAATCATTACCGCATTCAACACACT
Source organism: Callyntrura sp. NNG-2020 (assembly GCA_027744055.1). Classification (NCBI taxonomy): domain Eukaryota; kingdom Metazoa; phylum Arthropoda; class Collembola; order Entomobryomorpha; family Paronellidae; genus Callyntrura; species Callyntrura sp. NNG-2020. Next base: position 18,899 of record JAHZNE010007214.1, on the reverse strand, counting down.
AAACCCTTTGTTACATAGAATAGCTGAGTATAGAAGTGAATAAAATTCAAATTTAATGCACACGTGGTTCACACTGTTCTTTCATGATGTTGCAGGGTTGCTTTCTTTATTTTATCGCATCACTTTAGCACTGAATTCGTAGGTATTCATGCTTAATTTCGGAAGCGTTAGGTGGTATAATTTAGAGGACTTCGACGTCACAGTTTGAAAGATAGTAATAGTATTGTTACAAATATGAGGGTTTTGTGCAGCATTGTGTTAGTTTTGAGTCTTAATATTTCCACCATTATTAATGCTGTTATATCTCAGTTAATAAGTTTTTTTGGTTTGCTGTACACCCACAAAGCATCAAAATGACTAGTTTTCCGAGACAACGAGAAGCAACGGGTAGCAACTTGTAAATGCAAAGTAATGGAGAAAGTGTTGATATCATAATTCGGATATCTAAAATCAAAACCAATTTTTTGCAGCAAATACGGTTCACACAAGTATCGTCTTCATTACACTTTCACCGACCAAACCAGGCGCTTATTTACAAATAATAGTTACTATTTTTATTTTCTACCAAAAACTGAAATGGGGCTAAAGTACATTATTTTTACACTTCGTGCTACTTTGTTGACATTACCGCTATCAAAAACGACATTATATGTCGTCATGAAACAAAGTGGCATTTCTTTAGAAAGTATTGTAAGCTTAGACAGAACTACGGTTTTTTGTTGTTTATTCAGCAATTTTAGTTACAGGGAGGGAGCCATATTTTCTTCTCGATGTAATAATAAATAAATGTCATGCCCATCAGAATAACTGAAGCTTGTTGTTCAGGCCTGAAGTCTGGTAATATTTTATATCCAGTCTGGCTATGAAGGCGACGGGGGCCTCCAGGATGGAAGGCTAAATTACACTTCATTTGTCGTTCACTACAGACAAAAATGTATCGGAGCATCTCCATTCTCTTTTATTATCCTCTAGCAATAGAACCGGGCGTGTTTTCCTTGTAGCCGCATGATTGTACCAGAAAAATCGAGACTCTTTTGGTAAACCTGTCCGTGATTAACTTCATTGTTCATTCGCGCTTATTCATGCAAAATAGCCGCAAATTTGAGCGATGTGGGCTTCATCTACTATTTACAGTCTTTATATTCATCATACAATACCCTTTTCATTGTGTCTGCTTTTGTGTTTACGCAGAATATCATACACCTTTTCCTTCTGATTTCACGGAAGCATCTAATACGTCTATCGGTTCAGCATGTTCAATTCGAATAGTAAGCCTTGTATAAAAGTACATAGGAAAGTAGCACCAGAATTAAATAATAAACAGAAGTTTTTAACTTTTGAAAAACAACCCGATGTGCCTCCCTATCGACTTATAAAAAAAGAATCGTAAAATTCCCATTTGGTTGTGAGTTACGATATTTCAAACGCCCTGACACCCAAGCAGGTAAATGCATTTTCAACTAACGTGATATACGAGTTTAATGCATAGTGATTTACATTTTCATTCAGTTGGAGCTATTGCTCATAAGGTAAGAAACGGAGAACTTTGACCTGGGCCAAAACGGCCGAACGGATATTCATCTAACTCGGTATAAAAGTTAACAATATATCAATATCAATGCACGCTTTCACTAACTTTGAGCTATTGTTAATACATATTTTCAAAACTCCTTTTAACATTTTAATATATAGAAAAGACAGACAGTCAGACAACATGAAAACTAGAAGTACCTTAATACCAAGAAGTACCAAGTGATGAGTGAATGCCGTTCATCACATCATCTAGCTGACAATAGGGAATGCCAGTGGTAATTTGTATCGTTTAATGTATGTGCATTTAACGATAAGTGTTCACGACTAATACTTTAAAATTACCATTATCTTACATTTACTGCTTTATGTTCTCATGTGCCTATAAATCCACCACTGACGATTGTCTTCATATTTACAAAAGCGTCACTCATCATTTGTAATTTATTGTGGGCCCAGAGAGATACATTTGAGATCAAACATTTACACGGTGATATTACCTAATTTGACGTTGGAGGTATTTCATTTCAGTAGGTATATGCTAATGTCCCTTTCCATTTCCTGTGTAGCGTACAACATTTCATGAAATGACTAAAATGCATACATGCCACTATAATTCTTGCGTGGTCTAGCAGTATTATCATATCATTGTCATCTAGGTGATTTTCAGATGAAAGCGATAGTTACACGCCGAAGGCCATGAGGGCTAGCTGCAACACAATGGTTGTCCTATTCCTTGTCAGTGTCATCGACGAAATAACTGTATTAACTCTTTTTTATTATTTTCTCTAACTAGAAAACACGCAGCGACGTATTTCAACGAACGGAATAATAAGTATGGTTTTTGTAATATGAATGTGGTCCTATCATCACCAGAGCTGACAAAACGAAACCTTTTTTTATGCTGACGATGAGATGAGATGATTATATATTATTATATTATTAAACTTATATTGTCCGATTGTAGTCAGTGGCACATCATGGCAAAAATTTTCACTGTTTATGACCGTGACTGGCCTTTTTCTCCAGAGCATGCTTTCTCCCGGGGACTTTTTACATATCACAAACTTTTCATTTGAACATGCTTTATTCGGCAGATTATTTTCTACCAAATGATTTTTATATTGAGATTATTTATTCCAGTATTCTTTTGAGGCCTATCATATTACAACAATTCATATTTTGTGTTGCATACTTAATTCCAACAACTAATATGGACACGAGAAGTTATGACAATGTGACTATGTGACTCTTGTTTACTTGTGAAATTTTTTTAGAATAGTTTAAGGGCCAAGAAAAATTGGTCGTTTGTTGAGTTGAAATACGAGAGAATTGAAGAGAAAGTCAATGCTGATCATCGCACATTGACACACGTAGTGTTTACATTTTGTGGTAAGCATCATCCCGATGTGCTATTTAAGGCTGTATACATACATACATACATACACCAACGTTGCGGATGAATTGACTCAGTTTTCATAGAGTTTATGGGGAGAACAATGTGTGGGAGAAAAGGTCCTGGTCCATTTATGATAAATATTTACGAATATTTCTCATCCTATCCAGGAACGGAAAAATGACAGAACTTGGAAAATACGTACTTGCGTCAATGTTGAGTCCGTTGAGTACCATTAAATCTCCCCCAGCTTCCTGCCGGTTGTAACATTGAAAACGGTCCGTGCTTAGGTAGTCAACTTCCTTTCAGGACTGGTTTCTCCAATATATTCACTGTGTGCTTGTGCGCATAATATTGTGCTGATCATTGTAACATAGGCAGACCCTAGTTTCGTTTTGACATGTCGCTCCAAATGAAATGAAGGGGAAATGAGAGAATATTGTATGCCTAATTTGCTGAAGCGTTCCACTTATTTCCTCATAAATGTATTTCACATAGTTGAATGCACAAGGTAATTTAGTCTTTAATAGGTAAGTAGATATCCTCCCACCAGGTTCTACGCTTCCGAGGTGGTTTTTAGTCGCGCAGTTACTGTTAACTAAACCAAATGCAAATATTGTTATTGTGAGTTTAGATGTAAAATAAATTTTATAGTATGGCGTCGTATATTGTTTTTAATTAAAAATAACTTACGTCATTGTTGCGCATGCTACCTTTTACTGCTGAAACATATAAAAATAAACCACCCACAGACTTCCTCTAAACACGTTATGGTTCCTACGTTTGTATCATTTCTCTTCGGTGACGGAGTTAGCTGTTTCGAAGATTTTGTTCGTGCGTCCGTCTGACTATCCATTCGATATGTGGTTACTATTTGCAAAGAAAAGTCAACATGATGTGAAAATGGTGCAATTAATTACTTAGCATAATAGTTTATGATGTGCGCTATATAACTAGCCAATTTAAACAACTGTTGCGCCTACTCAAACAGGAGATATGCACCTCTGTCGGCATTAATAAGCTTTGCACTACTACTTTTCGGAATTACAACTGCTTTCTTAATATAATTACAGCGAGTTATTTATTAATAATAAAAGCAGTCAACTTATAATGTAGGACTTGCTTGAATGGTGATTCTTCAATAAATGAAGGGGAAAACAAAGTAAGTAGTAACTGTAATTATCCAGTCAGACTTACTATGTTAGTGTCAGCGACGTCAAACAAAACTAAATACCGCTAAAGAAACTTGGTTTTTTGGTAGAGAGTATTACCATCCATTTGTTTCGCTTCTAAAATGTAACATGAAGTTAATTTGCCGAGATGCAGTTCACTTTGTCGACGCCCCCTTATCGAGTATACTTAATCGTACAATAATTTTCTGCATTTACAGTACATGAGAATAATTATTACCTAACATTCCTACTTGCATTCTACTATCAGTAGGAAAACGGTGACGGCATCATCTGTAGAAGATTTAACAGACTTTTCACTTTCACCTTTTTCAACTTATTATAATTATAATATATGCAGGAGTAACTTGTGAGATGTCTACAATGCTTTTTACATGTACTTCCGTTGTACTTATACCCTCTGTAAACGTTTCAACAACAACCATGCACATTCACAAAAAATCTCTAAGTTGTCAGGATGGCATCCTTTCACAGTTCCAATTTTAGTCGATGTCCAGTCACTTTTCTTTTCGACGTGTAAATCATCACGTTCACAAAAGAGTCTAATGCCGATAGAGAGGTTTTTTATGGGGTAAAATCGCATTATACTACCGAATAAAAGTAAATCTACTCAAATACTTTTCATGCTTCTTGATGACTATACCAGGATGGATCAACCAAAATCCATTCACCATCCACAGTTATCCGCACTACAGCCAAACAGTTAAACTACCTGTCTTATTGTTTTTGGCTAGCTATGTGAGTTACAAACAATGGACAAATCGGTTCTGGTGAAAGCAACTTTTCACCCGTCAAACGCACGCATTTCGGGGTAAGAGTATAATGTATATATCGTGGGAGGAAGTTTGGAAAATAAGAAATTTATTTTTCATTTATAAGGTCAATATTAGAGCTCCCTTGCATATATTCCTGAAATCACAGTTCTGTGGAACTTGACATAGATAGGAATGGATACAATGTAGTTGTCGGTTTCAGTGTTTCAAAAAAAGAGAACAACGAAGAAAAAGCAAGATTTTGAACATGTGGCAACTATCCAAAATTACGAGATGGTGTCAGCATGGCGCATACTTTTGAAAGCTCTCGAATAGTTATTAAACTCGTTCACATTACTTATCACTATCACAATAATAACAAGCGTCTACTTTTTATGACATCGTAAATAGTTGGTAAAGAAAAGTAAAGAAAGCATAAAGACAAACAGTGAAAATATTTTTGTGTGTGTGCCTACATCAGCCACCATCACATAACATTAGCAATACGGGCAATTACAACAGAGAAAGGAAAAAAAAACTAGTGCTAGCGTAAAAAATACCGACCATTTCAGAGCAACAACTTAATTGCTGGGTGGTCCGCGTAAGTTTTCATGGAAGATTGGCCGTAGAACAATATTTCTGTATCAGCTCACTTGCTGCTATGGTGGAGATGAAAGGAAGCAGTGTAAGGCTACACTGTACTGTGTTTGAGGTACATTTCCTTTTTATTGAGAAGCATTTACATACAGCAGCAGCCCGAGAACTAGAGAAAAAGATGAAACTAAAAAGCAAACAGAACTTCACTTACTGAACTAGAAGGTACTCCACCGTGGCCAGGCATGGCTGTATTGTACTTGACGAGTAAAGTTTGAAAGCTCGTTTTAAATACGAGTGTCGTACCATGAACTTTACTTTTTTCCTAAAATATCCAACTTCTTTTCGGTTTGTAGTAGTAGTAGCAAGACAGACAATGAAAATGATTTCTCAGCAGACGTAATCCATGTCGTCTTTCACCGAATCACGCTGTTCGCTGGGGAAGGATATCATCATCCATATTCATACTTCTAATTTTTTTACTTTCTCCAGCTCATCCCAAGCTTTGTATTCATGATGAAAACGTGATAATTTCTTTATGCCGATGTGGCTGTGGTATACATATAGTGTGCAGACAGACAGGCAGGCACGCAGGAAAAATAACAGTTTTAATATGAGTGGGTATCATGGAGACTGAAAAATGAAGTGTCTTTGCCCTATTCTTTTCCCGATTTTCTGTTGTCAGCTTGTATGGAGTCCATTTTTCTTTCACGGAGACGGTGGTGGAGGAGGATAGTAAATTATGTGTCATTTTAACCCAAGAGGAAGGAGCTCATCGTGACGCCAACCAGCAGCATCCATCCACAACCATCCGTCACTCATCCAAGCAAACTACCAGGACGCAAACCGTAACATTGTGATAGGGGAATCCTCTGTATTGGGAAGTTAATAGAGTTGGAGTACTATACAACTACTCCTCACTACTTCCGTTTATGGCTTGTACCCATTCACTCATTCATCCAGAGTGTTTACGGGCCTGCCTCTAACATTTTTTCGCTGATGCTAATATTGTTGGTTAGTTTGGTAGAAAGTTGGGAGGATGTTAGTGGTAGTAGCGCGTAGAGGTACATGTACGCACACTGCTGCTCTCCAGGTTTCATTTCTTCTCCAGAGACAAAAGTCTAAACTGGGTTCAATTGATAACGAAATTATCTGGAGCTCACATTATTATAGTTGCAACATCCCTACTCAATTATTTACAACAAGTCTGCTCGTTACTGGTGCCGCCACTGTGGCACTGTGGATTGCTGGATGATGATCTGAATGAACAGGAATTCATGGAACAACTATAGCGGAAACATACTTACAGTGTTAATACAGAGGTTAGTGCACTTGCCCAGTTGTGCAAAATATATCTATAGGACTCTGATGAATTAGGGTACAAAGCGATACAAATGGAACAGTGATTGCTGTCTGTGGAGCCATTGCTTACACATCATTCACTTATTGTTAGTGTTTATATGCATGTGCCCCTCAATTTCGAAAGAAAAAGTGAATTCTCCCTCATCTTTCGTCTCGTTGTTTGGATTGCCACATCTATCGTCTTCTGCCTTTCATTGCAAAACAAGGACTTATTTGTGCAATAGAAGAGTAAATTACGATACAAAAGTGGTGCATTCTTACTTACATAAACAGAAACAAGTAAGTATTCGTAGTCCTGCTTTTTGAAAAACTTTCCCGGCATTCGCTATATTTTAAAGGCAGCAGGACATCTGTGGTAGGCTTCTCAGATGTCATGTGTCACCAGCTTGGTTCCCTAGTTTTGACCGGAATTCCGGGACAAAAGTGGTTCTTCTCTACTCATTTACTCACTCATGCCTTCTTTCTCTCTCGCTATCTATCCGTCTGTCTCTTTGCTTCTCCCTCATCTACATTAGCGGAGAAGAAAATAGGATAACAAGTTCGTTATTCTTGCTTTCCTCTCTCTATATGACTTCTTAGTAGCTGTAGTGGTAGTATTGCCTAATTGGAAATCCTTTATTTTCGTTGGAGGAAAATGGGGACGAGAAAGAAGAAGAGCAACAGCACAGTACCGCTCTGACATATTAGTCACTGGTGGAATGAATGAGAATTGCCTTTGACAGAAGTGGTAGCATTGAAAATACGACAGACGAGAAAAGAAGAAAAGTGAAAACGGGAGAAAAGAAACCTTCATGATTGCTTTAAGGGAGGAGAGCAAGAAACAAGAGGAGCTCGGTTTCTCTGTCATCTTCTACGTCGGCTCTATAAACATGAATGCATACCATATACATTCATTAATTCTTAACATCGTGATATCATGGTCTGCGCGGCACAATAAATATTACATTTTCATTCTGAGCAAACACAAACGATTTCTGGCTTTCTTTACCTTATTTATAATACAGTTTTTCTCTGAAAGATGAACGATACCAACTTGAGTATTTTATCAACATTATTAGAGAGACTTTATATTAGTGAATGGGCCTAAGAGGCAAGACGTCATTAAAATTGTGGGTACGATACTCATTTTCTTTTATTGCGGCCAAGCAAACACGCTCCATCTTCTTCTTCTTCGTTTCACTGGGTAGCTTTACCTTCTGTGCTCTGCCAACCTTTTGAGTGATATTCCCTTTACCTTTTGTAATGTTACAAAAGCTTGGATTTTTTTACATCTTTAAATCCATTTCACCCCTTATGTACATTTGCTGTAATGAATTATGTACTATACTACATATGTAATAAGGAAATCTTTTCAAAAACTGGGTTGGAATAATGGAAGAAAAATCGGCTGACTCCAGATCTGTCTCAACATTTCGTTTGATGGACAAGGGAAAGAAAGGAGGAAGCTGAGCAAGGTAAGTGAAAATCAGAAGGTTATACGATTTGAGAAATGGTTGAAGAAGGTTGGGATAGTGGAAGCGTTTTAAAAGTGAGGTTTCTTTCCTCTGATTACCCTGATTGCCTTCTGTCATCATCATCTGCCATTGTTGAACGAAGAGGAAAAAGAAATCTCGAGAGAAATTGCGAATTGGATGGGACCATCGTAATTTCCCTGCTAATATATTTCCTTACCGGAATCCTGGCAGAGCAGAGTAAGAGAAGACGTCTCCCAGTCTAATGAACTTGGATTTTTACTCTCTACCTCTCTCTTGTCCTCTTTTTCCTTCCCAGATCAGACTGATCTAATTTAAAAATTAAAATGATTACGACTACCCATCTTGTACAATTAAATTATTTCATCCTGATTATTCTCTAGTTTTAATAGGTTTCGTGTAGTTTCCCAGAAAACTTGAGATATTGTCATTGAGAAAATGAACGATATACAGATACAGGGGAGACGAGGGAGTAAAAGAAGAAACAAAAGAGAAATGCTCTTGGGTATATATGATTATGCAGTTGTAAATCATGTCATACGTTTGTATGATACATGCATTAAAATTGGCTAACAAGATTCGTATCCCATAGGTTTGCTCATTTGTTCCTACGTGGGCAGAAATCACAAACGTATTCCTTCTGTGAGTTGATAAGAAGTAAAAAAATCCTATCCTGTTGGTCCACATCCACATAATACGCAATACTAGGTGGTATATTTTCTAAAATTCTGATGACAAAAGACATTTCAGTTAATATGGTACTAAATACAACTTACGATGAGACCAAATATTTGACGCAAGTAAGTTCAAGGTTTACTTTCGGGATAAATATTTTTTCTTGCTCTTCAAAATGGGATGATTCACGTTTAACGGCTAACCCTTTTTAAAGCATTGTAAAGAAGCACAAATACATCATAAAACACTGCAATAAAACCCACTTGTATGCAATAAAATTTGAGAAAATGGTAACACTCGTGGAAAAGTGTAATAATGAAAATACCATAAATCTTTCTCGTGAGCTACCCGGTGTGTATTGCAAGCTCCACTTCCAAATGATGATGTTGATGATAAGAATGATGATGCTTCTTAAAAATGATGTACAAATTTGTAAGGGGAAAAATACGACCATGGAGTATTACAAAAAACCGATGGTGGTGGTTGGGTTTTGTGTTTGTGTGTGTGTGTGTGTGTGAGTACGCCTTTTCTGTTAAAGGTTGAAAAAATTGAGTGCAACTTAAAAGAAGGCACTGAACTGGAAATACTATTTACCTTTTTTATTACAAAATATGGCGAACCAGCACCCGCACCTCGACCATACCGTCCTTTCTGACTACTCCTTATGATTTGTAACAGATCACTCTGGCGTGAAAACATGGTATAATTTATTGTCGATTATGGGGAATTGGTCCCATTAAAAAGGCTTACGTTTTTATTTTCCTGCTACACATTCGTCTCCTTAACCAGTTAGCTTTTAGCAGATTGATGTAGCCGCCTACCCTCTATATAGTGGTCTGCCTGGCAATATCCTTTTGGCTATACTGGTTTCCAGACTAACGATTCTTCGGCAGCACTCACTAGCTTAGAAAGACCAGCATTTCCCGAATACTATTGACAGAGCTAAGTGTGCCTCCCATGACAGTTTTATGATAAAGGGAAAGACGAGAAACCTTGGAAAACACACCTACACACAAATACATAATCTGAACAAGATAAATTATTATATCTATGAAATTTCTTTTCAGGCAGGCACACATTCTTGCGGCTTCCTATTGATAGCTTTTATGAAGCATCTCCTTTTCATCCGTTTTCTTGCAATTTCTATTCTCCGTTGAAAGTATTCGGTGTGCGAATAAGTAAAAAGTTTGTGTACCTAGAGATGGGTTGTGCAATACGGTAAATTTTCAATACTGATGTTTATAAATAAGTATCTTACATTTAATGGCGTGTCTATTCGTATATGTAGGTAGAAATGTATATATGCTCTGCCAATTATGTGCAGTTCATGAAAGCGATACTTACATTTACTGGCAGCAATCCTGCTAAATGTTATCGCGAAGACGAACATTGTATTCAAGGACATAGAAAAATCGGCAGTTTACCGATTCTATTTTATTTTCCTTCGTTGTCAGAAAAGAGTTTCCAAGTTTCATGATGATATCGTTTACCCATCTTATCAGAGAGGAAGATAAAAAAAGGAGAAGAGGGAATGGTGCAATGACAAAGGAAATAGTAATAATAATAAATTCAATGAAAGGCACGGATTTGGAGTGAGTCTGATGAAATGTAACTATTTTCAGAATATGAGGGAGAAAAATTTGAGAACGTACCCTCCTTTCCTGAGAATCTTACAACTTCCGATCATTGGCTTACCTAAACTTTCCAGGGAAGGTGTACTGTCGGTTTGTTATGAGACGTCTTACTGCAATTAGTGAAAAACAGATTTTTGAAATAAAAATTAGCAAAGTAAAATACTTTATAAAGTAAACTAACTAACTACAACAATATCTAATATGCCTTAGTTTACTTGAAAACATCTCAAAGTGAGACCGTCAGTAGCAAAGTTGGGTTTAAAGTGTGTAAACAATCCATAAAACGAACAGACCATATTTTGGATGTGGTTTACGACGTTGGTTGGTAGTAGGATTCGGCGACGATACAGAGAAGAGGGTTCTTTTTGTTGTGTCCGCTAGTAGTTGGGAAGTGTGTTGACCCTATATGTAGTGTGTACCATTGTTACGATTACGTATTCTGTGTACTTCTACGGCTACATCACACTACATCGCGCGTTGTGATATGGAAAGGAGTGAAAAAAGAAAAACTCGTGGCAGCATAAACTCGCTGCTCACGTAGTATATGAAGTATGAAGCATAAACATTTTGTATAAGACCTCAGAAAAATTCTGCAACATAATCCTAATTTCATTTTACAAAAAAGGGAAAATATTCCCTACGTTCGTTCGTTCCGCCAGGAAACTCTTGACAACGATAAAAGAGAAGCACTTGCTTGTACTCAACAACTGGCACATTTTCGATGAAAGACTACTATACTCACCACTATGATGATGATGATAATGCTGACGATCATATGAGAAAGGCGACGATAATCGAGATGACATAGTTTTGCTCGTTGTTATTATTATTATTATTTCTGCACTGCTTTGTTAGTGTAAAGCCGGGATTAATTTTTCGAGATGATACTACCCGTGTTCCTGACATATATATACTTGAAATCAATAACTAGGCCGTAAAATATTTTGTAAAGTCAGCGCTCTTTCATTTCTTCTTGGAATAGGCGGACCACTGCTCACGGAAAGGGAAGGTCATCAAAATAAAATCCTGGACATCACAAAAGAAATTAAAAGAGATTGCCTCTCTGTCACCATTACTACAATTATTTCGCTGATAGCACTTTCGGCTTTCAATGCAATACACACATTTATATGAAAAATGTTTGAATGGAGGTAATGTGGCAATACTACTGAGAACAACATAATATTGGTTCATCATCTTCTCTCGTAACGGCAAATATGATGCTGCCTGCGACCATCATAACACATTTACGGGATGGCGCTGCTGTAAAAAAAATTCAACGACAATAATACGCTTCCTTTCAGGATCATAACGGATATGACAGAAAGGAAATAGAGCGTTTCTACTTTTTATGGCAAGCAAGACACCCTGCAACCTTGTACATGACGGCCACTTAAAATTAGAGGACAAACATTTACGGAAAAATAAATTATATTTAGTTCTTTTTTTATTATGATAAAAAAATAATTGGACTTCTTCTGCTGTGCCACCAAAATGGTTTCTACTGTCGCTTCTGATACTTTTACAGAATGACTGTGTCTTCGTCGTCTTCTGATGTCTTATATTCAGTTTCTGGAAACTGCTTTCCTTAGCGTCTGTTAGATTTACAGCAGGAAATAAAACATACATTAATAGCAAACAACTTTCCTAAAGTTACCACTTCACACCGTACAGTTGACTTTATGAGCAAACTATATTACAAGACGTTCCCCTTGCTCTGAGCATACCTTCCAAAATAAGGAAATAAGAAAATTTTCGTGTTACAAACTACATGTTTAACTGTTTATTCGCTAGTAATCTGTCAGACGGAACATGATCATTGCCACATATACACACATTTATCAAATTCGTTCAAGCACTTAAATAGATTTTTTGGGTGCGCAGTTCTGAGTACAGAAACCTCACAAATAAGTTGGAAAACAAAAGCGAAATAGAATGGCATAGCGGATACATCACGTGATTTACAAGCTTGCCAAATATAAACCATCATGTTACATATATCCGGTATATAACTTTTCAAGGCTATTTTAACTGTAGTTCTTACTAAATATAAAGGTATGTACTCGTCGTACACTTTTTCTAATTGCATATTCCTTAGGCACCGAGACACCATATAAACAAATCACTATTAAAGTCGCCCACACCGCCAAACAAAAACAAATGAAGTAGTCAAGAAACATCCACGTTCGCCGCATATCGCCTCATCGTTTTTCCACGAATTTTCCTTTTCAGAATTTCATAGCAAAGGAAAAAAATGTCTACTGTGCATGAATCGCAGGGTAAAGAAGAAGAATTACAGTGAAATGCCCCGAACTACTGCTGGTAGTAGAAAAAACTTTCCTTTTGGGGTGTATTGCACATCTTAATATTCTACGGCACGATATATGTTATTACAGCAGTAATCATAGTATTTTCTTTTTCCATCAATGAAATGAAAAAACGTGATAAGTAACAGCCTATCAGATGCCGTAGTAATATAATGATATGCAAAGCACTCCAGTAGTAAAGCATGTGGACAATGGACAGTAACTAGAACCTATTAAGTCTAAACTACCAAAGAATCTGACGACTTACGCTCAGCCTGCTTCCAAGTAACTTCGCATTCTCCATTTGTTTCAGGCTCTTTTCCTTGTCTACTATTAAACAATACGTACAAAGTACACAATAGCACAACATTACTTTTTATTCTTTTTACATTCTATTTTTCTTCCTTTCTTCTTTCCATTTTTTAGTTCCATACATGCACAACCGCACCGTTACATTTTCCTCCGTATCCTGTGTACACACAGCTAATGTAAGGATGAACTATGTCAAAGCGTAAAGCGCTACAGTAAACACATATTATTCCGTAGTATAATGCAGCCACAACAGACAGCCAAAACTCGTAACAAACAATTGCAGTGTGTTAACCGTGAAAAGACAAGGATCGTAGTAACACTTAAGAAAAAGTAAAAACTGTGTGGTCAAGAAAGAAAGGTTTGTTTCATGAATTCTTTACCATCAAATCGGTATATATTTACGCTTTCTGCTTCCGTTCTTTTGTGAAGGTACTTATAGAGAGGGAGAGAGACCTTTCCTTTTATACACAGAGCTAGGCACATGCACACAAAGCTGTTTATACTTTTTCATTCATTTTGGTTTTGCCCAAAGCGGCCAACGACGGCTTTATGTTATTGATGATGATACTGCCTGCTGCAGCGTTTGGCGGGTATAAAATGTACCGAGAAACAGTCACAATACGATATTTTTGTTTTTGTTATTGTTTCTGCCATTGTTTACACGATTATGGCCATACGTACTGTACATAACCAGTTTTGTTTTTGATTGTGTGTGAGAGTGAGAGTCAGTCAATGCAAGATGTTTCTTGCGAATTCGTATATGTGCGAATGTGACTATGGTAATAAATCTTCATTAGGAAAGAGACTTTCTCGGAGTTCCCACCCCAGTTCACCGGATTGGTTTTTTCCTCCTGTTTCAGTAATGTGTATATAATAAAGATTCGCTGAAAAATGAGTAGAAAGAGGCCGTGTGCAGAAATTGGTGCATTTTCTCTTTTATAATACATATATTAAACGTATTTTCAAGGTTTATATGCAGAATACACAAGTGGACGTTTTATAATTTTTGTACCCCAAACACACTCATGGAAGAACTTGATGTGATAGCAGTATAAATTTGTTTATAAGAAATGTTATGCATAGTTACTCTTGGATTATTTATACATGTTGATACACTAATCTAAACAAGCACAAAAATGGAAAGGTGAATGCATGCGTTTTCCTTAGAAGAATGTTTGCGTGTTACATCACGGGAATTATGAGTAGAGTGGAGACTATTGATTACTACTGCCGCTGTGCCTAGGTGTTACTTGTTAGGTTTCTGAAGGTGAAAACGGGGGATTTGGAAAACGATGAAGATTTGCTGCCTGGAGGGATGACGAGAGTTGCTATGATAAAAAATGACTGGGGTGCATGTGCTTACCTTTCGGGTGGTGTACAGTATGTGTCCTGGACAGCTTTCCCGAAAAAATTTTGCAGGTTGCTAGTAAACCCAACTTTATGTATACATAACGGTTTCTGCTGCAAAATTGATTTTGATACTTGGAAAGTTGCTTGGTTGAGCACGTGAGGTTTCACGTTGATTTAATCAACGTCCAAAACAAACAGACATATTCAACAGCAACAAAAGTGTTGAAGTAGCTAGCTGAAACAAGCGATCTGCGTGGATTTTATATACCAGAATTGAGTACAAATAGAAAGCAGTCATCACTTGCCTGCTTTTATCAGATATTAGTACGTCGCTTTAAAACTGGCGGCCCAATCTATTTCCATTTACTCTTTAAATCGTTTAAATAGCAGTGTTCGTGTTACCGTTATCTATCAGTCCTTATGTTACTCCCACTTTTGATGTTAACGCTAAGCTGACACACTAAGCTTTTGGCACTGCGACTTTTGCCTTTCCTACTGTAATACCATTGATCACAATGTAGAAAAGTAGTTTTAGGATTGTGACGGTAACTGATCTTGCCGTGGTTTACTTTTAAAGTAGGTTGCATCCAGCTTACAAAGTTTTAACTTGGAAGATGTATTTTCATCGAATTCACAATGTAAATATGTAAGCATAAGGTACACATCTAACTACAGTGCTCATTAACACTATTGTCCGGTTGAATTTACTCTGGAAAGTTCTGCTCTTATTATTACTTGCCTATTTACTTAACTTCACTTGGTGCTACTATTTGCAAAAAAGTTTTACGCAGTGTATCTGTATCAGCACCAAAATAAATATTATCTGTCATCTGGGTCTGTCTGTATATTTGATATTTATATACCGCGTTGACCTCGCACTGAAAATCTAGCATAATTAATTTACAGTGGCGTACAAATAGGAGTAACGATGAACGACAACCGAGCTGGAGGGGAGGGATTCGATTTATTCGATACGACTCCACATGTAAAACTAAAACAGAAGTAGATTAAAAGTTGGCTTTGCAAATAGATACCGTCAGTTTGTCTACTTATTAGGTAATATACTGTGAGTAAGAGTAAGCCGTTTGCAAAAGTAAGATGTAAAAGGGCTCTTAATAAGGTCATGCAAACTTGTAAAGTTGTTGAGTGAATCTATCTAAAATTCGAGAAGTTATGATAGGCGAACAAGTAGCAGTAGCATTTACACATACCGTCCGCAGTATTATACATACATACTTTTGCATAGTTTTACATGTTATAGTGTTGCTGTAGTATCTAAAAAACTACTATTACATCTACTCTTTATCAATATACTTTTGGCGTCCGAAATCTAGACATTTTGATTTAAACGAATTTGCACAAGAAGTTACGTTATATCCTCGGCGAGGATTCCTCGCTACTGAATGACAACAAGGGCGCTACATCTGTGTACAATGCAGTATTTGCTATCTGGCACACCGGATAAGTAAACCCATTCTTATGGAACTCATTCCACCGCTATGCATGCATATTGTGCATATGTGGATTATTAAGGTCCGCTGTTAGTGTACCTTTCTGGAGTCTTTGTGAATATCTGTTCGCCGTCCGGCCGTCATCACGATAACTCGTAAACGAAAAACGAATAAAAAAACTGGTTTGTTGACCAATCGACAGTAATAATCAATAGCTGGGACAAGTTCGAAGATGAGGTCAACGTTTGGCTACGATGGGTTAACCAAGGTGACCTCCAGAGGTCAACTTTGAAATAAACTACAGTTCACCTTCTCTATGGCGTTTACAATGGTTTATTATGAAGTATCTTTCGCGATGATGCTTCGATCATAATCCGAATGCAAGCTGTTTGTTTTACTTCGTCGTTACTTGATGCTACCCTATCATGATACAACTGGGCAATCATTCGAAGTCGAGCACGGCACGGTTGTGTACCCAAGCATAGGTGCATCACTCATGAAATCACCTAAAATTGAAACGGTTGAACAAAGGCGACGACACTGAGGCAAGCATAACAAATTGGAAGCAGCTGAAAATTGTTTTGAACATATTTACTAAATGTATTAGGTTATTAAGCAATATAAGAAAGAACCATAAGAAACCTAAACAAACAACGATCTGGAACAATGGGTAATGAAATTATACCAAAACGGCGAATTCTTCATGGAAGATATTCAGAAAAATATTCCCACCGTTATCTCCGAATTTGGGAGAATTAGCTCATAACTCTCTTTTCTCGGTCCGTATACCAGTATTATAGTAATTTACACGGAACATATGCAAAGTTACGAGAAATCACTGAGAATAGCTGTGAGAAAATGTTTAATAGAATTTGTCAACATAAATGGCTACCGGAATCCATTGCGTTTAGGGTCCTTGTTCACTCCCTATTGTGTTGATTTTGCACAATGAACATTTACACAAGGTATTGTAAATATTAGATATAGCCCACATTATTATAGCCTTTTTGTTATCTTATGTCATTTTAAGTAAAGACCATATTTAAGTAAAGACAAGATCATTAGTGAATCTTCAAATATTTGAATATGTTGCCCCATTTCATATCTACATTTAAAGTTTGAGCAAAATTATCCAACTCATTTGAGAATTATTAAGATTATATACTGACAGACAAACAGCGATTGCAAACGTTCAACATTAAAATACTATACGTAGTTACGAAATTAAAATCATCTCGATTGTCAATTCTATTAGTTTTACGTTACATGTGATACATATGAGTAACTCAACAGGAAGAGGATGAATCTTAAGAAATTCGCTTATATTTAATGTACAATGGTGACAAGTTCCGGTATCCAGAAGAACGAATCCACCAATAAAACTTTGTGTAAAATCTATACTTTTTTTTCGTACGGGATAAAACGTTTGCATTACATTTCTTGTTCCATGCGTGGATGCAGATTACATCTATTTTGAGTTTGACTTTTATTATATCATATATATCACACAATCACGGTGGCTTTCATTATGGTTCCTTCGGTTCCTTGCTATACGCAATATTTTCTGCCTATTTATTCGCATATATGAATTTTACGACCTATTACAAAGCATCTCACATTAGTTAGCCGACATGTTGTTCATGACAGTGTAACATAAAGTCGTTGTTATAAGTTTCAGAGTAGGCATAATCTGTAGGAAAAGCCCAACCATCAAAGAATAAATTGGCACTGATAAAATTTTCCAAGGATTCGTCCCTGACTGTTTATATTAAACTCACAGTTTCATGTCAACGAGACTGCCACTTTTTAAATCAGTAAAACTATATACATGTAATCTAACTTGAAAAAGATGAAATTTTTGCGGCCTTGCATCTTATCCATCCACTTTCCACTCCATTTCCATTCTGTTAAAGCAGCCATTTTCGATGAAACCCACCGCACAGTTACAAGAAAATGACTACCAGGCTAAATGATGAAAATTCTTATTGATATGCTCCATCAATAAAAGTGAAGTTACGTCATCGTGTAACATTAACGGCACCGTTGTTCATGTACTTTCTACTAGCTAAGGGTTATTTTACATTTTGTGATTGGATTGAGCGTGTACCTACATCCAATCTTTACAAATTGTTTGTCCCTCTAAGATTTCCATTCATAGAATAAAGGATCGTTATCAAAAAGCTGCTGCTGATAATGACAAGACCCGATTTTTAGTTGAGACGTATGCAATTTGATTCTAGAGATACCTGTTAAAATAAAAACCTCTGTGGAAAACTTTTTGGATGTTTTAAACACATTTGTTAACTACGGAAAGCATTTTAATGCTGAAAGTAGTTTGTGCGATCAGTATGTTTGTCTGTCCGCCAGTCTGTAATCACAATAACTCTGCAGGACTTGACGTATTTCCAAACTTTGCAAGGGGTACCATAGGTTAGTGTAATGTAAATAAATCTAAATAAATGAACTGAACATACATCTAATAAATTTAAACGAACCTATTCTGACTTACAAATAGAACGTAATTAAAGAACTTAACTGTCACGAAACATGTGCGTGATATTACAATGACGCAAGGTGTGACAGATAACATGGGTTTTTCCTTTTGAATTTATACCATACAACTGGTTCGTAACTACTTCCAATTTACTTTTTTTAAATCATGTGTTTTTATCCCAGAATGAATGTGGTCAAGTAGCGAGATTATTGCACAGCAGGTTTAAAGTAGAAAGTTAAATTCTTGTACTCATTCATATATTGTATTTTCTTTATCTTGTACTCCCACACTTTCATGACAAGCAGGGATGGTAATTTCCCGCGGTTTATAATATTATTTTCCACTGGAATGGAAAATAACGGAATTTGTGGAAAATAATGG
>JAHZNE010007213.1:0-11124 GCA_027744055.1 Callyntrura sp. NNG-2020 | reverse complement strand
GAATTAGTATACGATGACGTGATGTGCGTCACTAACCGGAAAGAATAAAGAACTTTTTTGGACGGACGGTTACACAGACTGCAATACAAAGCCAAAAGCTGCCGGTGTACTGCGGTATTTTTTCAAATTGTTTTATGTGTCTACATTTAAAATTCGAATAACAAACAAGCGACGGCATAGCATCCGTTCTACGCAACGCAACGAACGTCGTGGTCGTGGTCAATCATAGTCCGAGGGTTGCCACGACAAACAATGTGCACTGTGGTTGATTGTTAACTAACTGAAAATAAAATACATTATTATGGCTTCAAATAAAATTAATACAATTTGGTACTTTGTTGTTTTGCGCTGCAATCCATGGCATTTCAAATGGAGAACCTGCTTCGCATCGCTATACATACATATCCATATCCCATAATATGGGTAAGTACGTGATAAAGATGAAATTGCTTATGAATCATGAAAATCAAGATGTCACGCAAACTATATTTTTAATTAATATTTTAATAATAACATTGCAATGTAGGATAGACGTCAAGTTGCAGGAAGAACGATGCCGTCTTCATATGTAGATGTGCAATATGGTAATGTAACTTTTGATCAATAAACTGGATAAACCAGTCTTGGATATTAACCAGTATGTACTTGTCATCGATTGGGAAGGAAGATCATATCACTTTCAATCATATCACATATTGAATAATCAACAACCTTACGATGTCTTACAAAATTATTCATTTTATAAATTACACTAAATTTTAAAGCGTACAATTTTACATTCTAAATCTTTATGTGTATGTGATTTTATTACTATTGAATCAAAGTCAGAAGCTAAAATCCGCTGGGCTGCAGTTGCAAAGGCAGGCATTACAAAAATGCCTGCCCACAAAAGTATAAATAAAGATGAAGATAAAATAGGAATGAAAATGAGATAGGTAATACTTAATACAATATGAAAGAAAGCAACAACGAAAAAGCCTACTTACTCTGCAACTTGCAAGGTACATACACCTCTCTGACAATGCAGTACAATGTAGAATGCTGAAAAAGGCGTTGCGTTGTGTTGCGGTTCATCTTCCTTGAAATGTTGAAAAGTGAGTGTCTTTAAAATGTTACGTGGCACGCAGTGTTGTTGCGTAGATATTGCATGAGAAAAACAAAAATGTACTCGCTTGGATACATGATGATGATGGGCAAAACTTGTAGCTAGTAGACTAGTAGATATTAATACAATTCCCTTCATGGTGTTTTCGTTCTTTACTATACGAGACGGAGAGTCCAATCCACTTATAAATACCCCGTCGATCTTGTGAGAGCCTCATTCGTTCTCAGGCAGTCAGTTGGATTGTTTAAAAGTTTGACAGATTTGCAACATTATTGTTGGGAAAAATGAAGGTGATTGCCCTTTGTGTCGTTGTGTTTGCATTATGCGGGTATTCGCAGGTATGCACAAATATTTATTTTATTTTTATAAGTCTTATTTACCCCGTTTTTGTGTTCTGAACGTAGAAAATTAACATCGGCATAAAATTTAACATTAGCAATTGCTAATTATTTCAATTAAATGTACTAATAATAAGTTATATTTATAATGTTTATAATTAAAATGTATTTCTGTGTTGTATTGTTTACAGGGTGTAAAAGTTAAAGTTACCGATCAAGTCTACTTTAGCGTCAGGCTTGGACAACAGGATTTGGGTAGGATCGTGATTGGGCTATTTGGAGATGTTGTACCAAAAACGGCTGCAAACTTTAAACAACTTTGTACAACTGGCGATAGCCAAGGAAGAACCTACAGAGGAAGCGAATTTCACAGGTAGATAGATCATACTATATAGGCGGAATAAAATAAAATGTTGTACTAGGCTACTCTTTTTGCTTATCAGATTGACTTATTAATTTTTTTGTTCTCATTCCCAGGGTCATCAAAAACTTCATGATTCAAGGTAAAATGAGATTATAATTGAGACTACACTGTCTGTAGAAAAATGCTATAATATATATAAAGTGATATTTTTACACGTTTATTTCCATATTTTAAATTGTTTTGTTCCCAACAATTACAGGAGGAGATATTGTGAACGGAGATGGTACAGGAAGCACATCAATCTATGGAGGAAGATTTGATGATGAAAACTTCATTCTCAAGCACACCTCACCAGGAATCCTCAGTAAGTGAAGCGCTACGCAGGATGCGTATGGCCACATACACAAATTTCTTTATTACAGTTACCTACCTTGACACACGTGTATATTGTATTGTAACATTTGTATAAATTATTTTATAGGTATGGCTAATTCTGGACCTAACACAAACGGATGCCAATTTTTCATCACAACGGTTAAAACATCTTGGTTGGACGGAAAACACGTTGTGTTCGGAAAGGTATGTTATCTCATAAAAAATTGTTTGCTTCTGATAGTGTAGAACATGTAGATCATTAGTTATACTTATATGATACTGTTTTACAAACTTACATTAACAGGTCGTTGAGGGATTTGACTCTGCTGTGAAAACGGTTGAAAATACCCCAACGAGGAAGCCATCTGACAGACCTATTGAGTCTGCCGTCGTTTATGAATGCGGTGAATTGCCATTAGCTAATGGACCATATGAAATTGACGTGTAAAGCGATCCCAGCATTTTCATACTGTTTTTATTATTCATTTTCGTTCGTTATACGTTTTATCATTCAAGGTGATCGGTCACCCATTTGTTTGTGTGTAGTTTGAATTATGTCCATGCCATCTCAAGTACTTTTAATATTTATTTATAAAAATCCACACTTAAATATGCCCCTTCCTGTGATATGTGATACATGTTTTGTATGATTGGATTAAAAGTAATCACTAATTTACATTCATCTTGTTTATCGACGTTATTATTCCTTAATTACGCTTTTTTATTACACGGAAATTACCCATTTGTAATATTTTCATAATTTGGTTGCGTAGAAACGATAAGGTACTTGCGGTCATTATATAAGGTGTTTCTTGGACGGAGTAATTATCATTATTTTTATGGTATACACAGCGTGATCCTTCAAAAGAGACTAGATTTCATTTCTCTCATTTCTGCTAAACCCTTCTCTTTAAGTCGCAAATACTCACAAACGAACAAAAAAATACATTCGTACCGTACTTACATGGGTTGCATTTTAACTCATTGTCATGATTGAAAATTTAGTTTTTTAGCATAGCATAATCATTCTTTTAAACGGTAAAAGTTAATTCGTTTGATGTATTGTATTTCCAACATATTTGGACAATAGTATCCTATATGCCTTGGACAATTTAGTCCATGTAGTTTTTTCACTTCACTTCTTTTTAAGGACAACACATACTTTTAGCAGACCTCACCTCTTTCATTAGGATAGCACGTATCCTCACTTCATTTACAAAATGCTTCAATGCCTCCAACTTCAAGGGCATTTCTCTGAGGTACTTCATGAATTGTGCGCAGCTATGACTAATCATAATTCATTGTGTTCGCAAGGCATGAATAGCAAATACTTATATCCTGTTTGTTTTACTTTCTACTAACAACTAATTTGTAGCACCGAAGTGCATTTTATCATTAGGAAACAAGACGCGATTTTCTTTTCCCATTTCCATCTCTATTCCACATGTCCATAGTGTGTCTGTGTGAGTGTAAAGCAAATTCCTTTCCTCGTAAAAGTGTGTGTATATATGGGTCGAATATGCAGGTATACATGTTTGTTTACAATGCAGACATCTGACAGTTGCAGTGCAGATGTTTTCAACATTCGCTTACAGTGTGGGTTTTAAAACACTCTACAAAATTACACCACCTACCTACCACCATAGTATTTTGGGCTTTCTGATTGAACGTCATCACGAGCAATTAAACTAATACGTTATTATTTATAACTACTAAACGGTTTAACGATTAGTTTGAGCTTCAGTAAATGGCAGCCCCACTTAGCCCGGACGCTTCTGTGTAAAACAAAAGGAGAAATTGTTATTGTAACAAAGTCTGGGGGAAGCGGTTCTTCCACTGTTCAGTTTCGAGGTAGGAGGATTTAGATAATAACAATATATACAACCTCCTAATATATAAAGTGGTAAGGGTAAATGTACAAAGATTGTTAATTGACCCTTCATATTCAGGTTATTTGGAAACAAGCGTTGGACCTACTAAGGAAAGTCCTGTTTGGGTCGATGAAACTGTTAGTGTGGGCCCCAGACCGTTGTCGATGACAGCTTATCAACAAGAGGATCCTTTGCAAATATCTGTGGAAGGCAATGAGTAGGCACTTATTAAATACAATAAATTATATATAAGTTTTCTAATTGTACATGTACACTTTGGATCTTCATTATTGTACTTTGTACTTTACAGTAAAAAGTTTCCGGTTGAAGAACTGTTGGAGTTATTTCCAGAAGGAAGTGGAAATCTCAGGTCCGAAAATTTTGTGCCAGCTTGGTTTCTCTTAGAAAATCATCATGCAACATCATTTGAAGATCTGAAATTAGGGTTAAATTTTCTTGGAAGAAAGGTTGGATCACAAACGGAAGGAAAGTTATCGTTTCTGAAGGTATTTGTCATTTTCATTATGAATTGTAGTATCTGTTTTGTGTCTTTATTATTTACTGCTCAGTGGCCACGTGTTTAGGTGTTTAAATGCTATTTGTATTTGATGTTGGTTATGATTTTTACTTTGATATTTAAAGGAAAACATCAGCTCTGTTATAGACCAGTTGGATGCTTTGATAGTTCTGAAGGAAAAATGTGATAAGTATAAAACAATACATGGAACATCGTTTGTGGCTCAAATTGATGACGCAATTGGAGGTATGCTAAAATAAAAAAAAATCTACTCTGTCATTGGCATAAGTAATTCATTTTATTTGGTTTTTATGTACGACAGTTTCAGAAAGAGAAGCTGGAAAACTCTTTCAGGGTGTCTTGGCCAAAAAGGATAGAGCAGATATGACGAGAAATGCCCTCAGTGGATATCAACGATTTAAATTTCTATTTAGTTTGCCTGGTACTTTAGAAAAAAGTATTCAGAAGGAAGAATTCGATCAAGCAATCAATGACTATTCCAGAGCAAAAGCATTATTTGAGCAGCCTGAAACAGATAAACCAGTTAGTATAATCTATTAGATGTCGTGTAATGTTTTTAATATGGATACTACAAAAGGAAAATATGACAAGATCTTTTGGATGCCACCTTTGTTTCACAGATTTTTAGAAAATTCCAGAAAGAGGTTGAAACCAGAGCTTACAAGCTACGTGAAACTCTACGAAACAAACTTATAGAAAAACCGCCAAAGATTGAGGAGCAGCGAGCAATATTAGATTATTTAATTACGCTACAATGCGATTATGACCCAGCATGGTTATGTCTTGTCTGCCACTTTGAATTCCTTACTAACTCAATGAAAAACTGTTTTCAACAATTTTCTTCCCTGGATTGTCACAACACCAGCTCTGCTAAAACGCCCTCCAAACAAGATCAGCAGGTTTGAAGATAATTTTATGTCCAAAAACATTCAACACTGCAACGTTAATTATAGCTAGTTTATTACTAGATACGATTATTTTCTTTTAGAATACATATCCAAATCAAGTTTTATTTGTGGAAAATCTTTGCGAACTATTCTCCACTTACTTCCCTGATTTTTGGCATCTGAGCCAAGATTATTTTGGCGGAAAGCTACCCGTGAAACCAAATCTGTCAAAACAAATTGACATGAAGGTAATAATTATCTAACAATTAATACTTTTATAAATGTATATGCACATTGGAGTAAATAATAATGCTAAGAAATCGTTTAATCTAATTAGAAAATGATGATAAACCTTGTGCAACTATTCTCCACCCTTGTAACGAGTTGCTTATTGCCTAGTGGTTCGTCAAACACAGACGAATTTGAGTGGCAGGATAAATCATCAGAATCCATGAGTGAATGGCTACAGCACTGTCTGGGCTACATTAAAGACACTTATACGGATTTCCTGTCGTTAGACCCACCCAAGGAGATGATTGAGATTTTACGAAATCTTTTATTTCAGATCAGGTACACTATTTCTGTAAAATTCAAATAAAAATGAAACCGTCCAGTGACGATGTAAAACAAAGCAAATGCGTAACTCAGACTTAAATTAACTTCACAGGTGCTATTCATTGGAAATTATGCTTCATCAATTATCTATTGAAGTTGCCGACTTATACAAGCAAGAGACATGGTCTAGTGAGCCAATGGGAGATCATGGTTTCGTGACGCCGTTGGTATGTATAATGTGATTATTTCTTATTTGCTTGCTTGAGGAACAAATACGTAAATGAATACTTTTGTTGCAGCCTGCAAAATTCGAAACAGTTATAGTAAATGCCTGCAAAGTTATCAAAGAAACACTTTTACAAAAATATAACGAAGAACGGCCTTTGCTAAATAGCGAAGAAGTAAAAACACGTATGCGGGAAGGCATGGGAAATGCCCTAGCGGCATTCTCTGATGTAATTACATTATTGCATTAACACAAAAATATACACCGTTGTGCAAGAAATGGCCAATTAAATAATGTAAATTAAATTCACAGTCGCTGGAGTTACTGATATCACAAAACCGGGCAGGAACGCAAGTATCCCGAAAGACATCAATGACATTGCAATTGAAAGATAATGGTTTGCGCTCTGGTCTTCCAACATCTCATACGGCATCGTTATTGCTTATATTAAATAATTGCTCTTACACGAAAGATGTAATCCTTCCACAAATTTACAAAGCGTTGGTAAAGCTGGGGTATCCCGACATGAGTGAAGCATTGGAGAAAGCCCGGGTCGCTATAAAAGTAAGACATATTTGTGTTCCGGTTGTGGAGGCTTGCACAATGTTAATTTCATACCGATTTTCTGATGTATCTAATAATATTTACAGGGAGTTGAGAATTTGACCTTTGCAAAGTATACGGAAATGAAGTACGAACCTGTAGTTGGGCAAATAGAGCAGTCAATGTATGCCGGTAGATTTGATTGGGAGAAATGTGGTGAACCTGTCGGGGTCCGTCCTTACATATCTAAAACGATTTTGGGAATGATTGAAGTTATAGCTGAGGTCTGTGAAATTGTTAAAATAAAGAGTATACTTTATATTTATTTTATGAAATATACCGTATTTTGTCATCAACAAATGAGTTGTAACTTTGTATGTAGCAAATCACTTTTCTATATTAGGTTACTGCAGTATCCGAGAAATTGGTAACTACTGTGATGACTCAGGTGGTAGAAAATGTGTGCGAAGAGTTGACAAGATTGTTTTCATGCATCGCAAAATTTAGTGAAAATGGTGCTATGCAAGCTGCATTAGACATGGCGGCTTTTCAAGATGCCGTTAGCGGGTTCTTGATAGGCAATTCGAAGTAAAATATCATTTTTCATTATCATTTATCAATTATCATTAAATTGTCTCACTAAAAAATTACAATAATATGACCGTATTCTTGTTTGTATTATTGTAGCAATCTTGTAAGTGAAACATTCAGCCTTATTCCCCGCTCTAAAGACATGTTGAGAAACAGCAGGTAAGTCGAAAGCATCTTAACGTGCTTGTGCATTTTACGGGCAGTTTTGTTGGCATATTGTAACTTTTTGTGTTGTATGTGATACAGACGTGTCCAACATTTATTGGAGGAACATAGGAACAAAACCAAAATGCAGTACCAATGCTTGATTTCTTCGACAAGTACTAAACTTTGATCATCGTTGTATCCACTTCAATCCTCACATAGTACTCGTGGAACAGAAATCAGCTTGCTATTTCTTATATATAATGATTAAATTCCTAATTATTAGTGCGGCTAATTTTTTTATTAATAAAGAAGCATTTAGGTACAAGATATCGACTCACATTTTTTTTCAAACGTATTATTACTACATCAATGTTGATTTATATACATTTCATTACGTGTGTGCTCTGTCTGCTCATCAATTTGCTTTACATACTGACCGCATCTTCACAAACTATTTTTTGATATGCAGCCTTACCTTTCAAACCGATTTCCCACACATCCATTAAGGAAGTATTTAATTTTGATATGTCTATCAAAGCTGGGTAGATCATAAACATGCACTCCAAAGCTGTGTAGTACTATCGTACAAAATGATTTACGAGGTAAAAAAATATAATGCACTGACTCTCTGAGAATGACAAAAAAGAGGAAGGTAAGGAACAAATCATTTTCTTCAGTCTATGAGGTTGGAAATAGGCCGAGCTAACCGGAGGAGCAAAGACGCCTTACACCCTACACGCACATAATGTTGGTCGCATGAATTCTTCAAAGGGCGAAATTGCAATTCACAAAGGATTCTGCTGCTTTTGGTTATGTTACGCCATAATGTAACGTCGCTTTCGGCGGGCACTCTGTTCCTTTTTCCTTTTATAGCTCTTTCTCTCCGTACATAACATCCTTTTATCATCTTAACCATGTCCTTATTAATATCTTCATACAGAGAAAGAGTTCTTTTTTATTTTCTGTTTCATCTCCCTTTTTTCTTTTTCTTGTCAACATCGGCTTCTCGTTTGTGACATCCTCGTTTCTTTTCACTCGAGTTTTCCTTAGCTTTGATTTCAAAGAGATCATAGAAACGCCTTCAAATCGTTTGTCTTGTGGAGTTCTCCGTCTTTTTTGGTTTCCCTTTTTAGTTTCTCTGTGCTCACCCTCTATGCTATTTGGTGAATATAAGAATCTATCTGTAGATCCTGTCTTTTTGTCCCATCAAACCGTATATACTACAGTGATGTATATACACCATGCCTCAGTTGTCAGTATACCAGTTGGAAAAAGTGGGTTTCTTTTACTTTTACCTTTCCCCTTCCGAGGACCTATATTGCCGATAAATTTTTAAACATGTACTGCAAGGAAATGAACAGGTGTAGGTGAAACTTTCAGCATCCTAATACCCAAGAAGACCAGCGTGCATTTTTGATTGTCAAGTTTCAAGAGGAAGAAATTAATGCCATGTTTATGTGCTTGTCCTAGTAAGGAGTGGGCGTTACAAATACATATGTAATGCATTACTATTTTTAAAGTTCTCGGTCCGCAGTACAGATAATTTGTTTTTGCTGGTAAACAGACTTTATGGGTTATTTTTAGAAAACGAAAGTACTTCGTACACATGTGAGAATAATTAAAAAACAATGTTTTGTTAAAGAAAAAGTTGGTACTTTCACCATATTTCTAACGGATTCAATCCATCTATTTATTTTGTTCCTTTTTCGATAGTCTTCACGGTTTTTATCATTGAACGTAACAAAAGAAAGCTGTTCTATCTATGCACCAAATTGAAATTTTGCTAAGTCAAGGAATAGCAGGAAATAAAGATACGGGAAAGTGAAACAGAATGAAAATGTATTGGGGGATGGGTATTTATTGAATTTTTACAGATTTATTTCATCGAACCATGAGTCGCCGACTCACTCACATTTTCGACCACAACCAGCGAGAACGGGGTTCCTTGATCTATGAAGCATGTAAGTCTTCTTTGTGTAGCTTTCTTCTCACAAGGTCTCCTCTTGATCTGTTGGGTTTACTCATGTGTATTATCATTTCATCACAGACATCTACTAGATGAGACGATATTTCGTAAGGGTAATACCTAAGTACCTACAGGATGCATCATCCTATCCACCATGAATAGAGGTATGGCGTACCCCATCCATCTCTTCCCATTTTTCAGCTTCACACAGTTTTTGCCTGACTGGGGGTCCCGTCCCTCCGCCGCACTGCCAGTTTTGCTTCATCCCCTAGTGCTTTCTACCAACTCCATAATTTGTTATACTTACGTACTTTTTGGTATATGTTTGCGATGGTTTCTTCACAGCCAGTCACCCTTTCTCCGTAAACACACTTCTCTCCACTCTTCATGTTGCGTTACTCCCGAAAAGACAGCTCGGCTGTGTCTCTCTTCTTCTGGCAAAGACTCTAGAGAGCTTACCTTACATGTGTTGCGATCCGTTTTTCAACATCAAAACAACAAAACACATGGAACAATACTTTGCTTTTTTACGAAAAAAAATCGTTTGAAGTTCAACCGACTGAAGAATGAAAGGAGACTGTAAAAAGAGAAGATTCAAGTCAATGTTTATTCCTATATTTGTTCTATTAAAAGTAGAACGCCAGTTTTACATTAGATTTGCTAAAAGATCCTGGCGTTTATACGATGAAAAAACTCATGGATCACAAAACCAGGCAGATAATAATAGCCGATAGTTAGCTCTTGTCTACTCTAAACTTTTATTAGCCTTTGAATATTATCGCTCTATATGAGAGCAGCCATACAGAACAACGTGGGTATATGCAATGCGTGTATATATATATTCCTTTGAATATGTACTGTGTAGTTTTCCACTGTTTGTCAGGTTGGATTTATTGTGATGTTGCAATATATTTTCTTCAAAAGAAAAATCCATTCTCGAATATTTTTTCAATTGTTCCCAAAGAGCGAGATTATGGATAGGATCAAATATTTAATTGAAAATCCTTTTTGTCTCCTACTTTGCTCGCTCTTGATCTTTTCCTTTGATGTGTATGCAAACACACGAGATGTAGGTACGCACAAACGATTAAAAAATTCTTACCTATCATTTATATGCCAAGTTACAGAGAGTGCATGCATAATGCAACATTCATTCAGACCTTTTGTCTCAATTCCGTGCTGATATTCCGCCAACGCACGTCGGTTTTTATTTTTACGGACTGTACGGTTATGATATACATGGAACTGTTACGAGATACAAGGGGAGAAAGTATAAAGTGTCCCTAAATACATATAAAAATAAGTGTAATGATCCCAGCACCAGTTTGTATAAGACAAAGTGTAAATCCTTAATTGCTTCGACGGCTCAAGTGAATTCAAATCTAATTTCAATTTCAGATCTAACGGCATTTGTGAATGCATGTTTTACCTTATAGGTAGACATGATTCTTTTACATTGGTGGTATTTTTATGTGGGGAATGATTGAATCAGTTGTGAGATTTTCAGATAACGTGAGAGTCATTGGAAATGTTCCGGAATCCGAGCCCTATTGGCTACTGGTTGGTGATCGCCTCTCATTATTACTTTTACACAAGATTTTCGATAACTTTTTGAAGT
>JAHZNE010007212.1:0-13727 GCA_027744055.1 Callyntrura sp. NNG-2020 | reverse complement strand
TTATTTTTACTACGAGTATAACATGCAAGTTATGTGTGTTGTGTGTACATACTTCGGTGGCTGAAACCAGATCCTTTTCTTATTTATAGCACAACAGACTGGTTTAATGTACTCGAAAACAACGACTGGAATATCACACTTGAAAAAACAAGTACCTTGACGCATGTGTACACGCTTTTTAAGTAAATTCATACATTTTGCCTGGTATAATTAATTTCAATGCCATTGTTTTGCCTTCGTCATAAAATTGTTTGTGATGTTTGACGGTGATTAAGTATTAAAGCATAATGTGAACGTTGTACATGTAACATTTTTCCGGGTTATCAAATTATTCCATACATGGTTGGCTGCCTTCTGTGAGCAGTGACCAAAGATGCATTTTCTACACACATACACGTCTTTAATTCATTAAAAATTATATTATGAAATGTTCATTTTTTCCACACATCAGTCATCGTCTTCAATTCCAAGAAAACTCATCATAGTTTATTTCTAAGATTAAAAAATAATCATAAACCACGCAGCTCACTACTTCGGGAAAGCTGTAATTTTCCAGTGATAAGCTCCGACATAAATAAACCAGTTTAAATTAATTCAGTTAAATGAGCAATTATATGGAAATAATAATAATACAGCATAAACTGATAATAATTCTGCAAAGAGATACACACACAACTACAACCCGACTGTTTATGCCGTGAGTAGGCAACTAGTAAGCATGTTTTGGCATATGGCGTATATCCTTCTGCTATTTGTCCTACATACGTTCCAGAATTCCGATAAAGTAGTAAGTGCTGGAGAGTATCTAATTGAAAGTCATAAATTATGATTGTGGGAAAGACAAGGGCTGAGGAGATTGTTGAGCCGTAACTACATTAGCAGAAACTAGTGGAGAAATAAATATCGGCTTCATCACATTATAACTTCAGTAGGCGAGCACTTACCATTACTATTACGATAAGCGTTATAGGTACATAACAATGTGCTGTAATGCAAGGGTGAGCTAATGTGAACATGATTATAATGTTTATCTACCATCACCACTACAAACTAAAAGTTGCAAAGTTCACAATATGATGTTATGCATTTAGCAAGTATATATAGCATAGTTGCATTACTGATATTGGTCCCGTTGTCTCATGTCATTGTACCTAATTATAATTATGAGTTCATATATAGTGAAAGTAGGTTTACGCTATGCTTGTACCCACATTATACAACATGTCATGAATAGCATAACTTTGATTAAGATACGGCTTCAAAACTTACACCAGACCAGACTACATTGTACATGCTTCTCCATTTAGAGATCATTTCATTATAAGCAACCACATATATAGATATCTATATATATCTATATGAGCTGGCCACAACATGAAAAACAAACAGCAGCATTGATTTTATCACTAAAGCAAGACCCTTTCTCTGTATTCATTAACTCGTTTAAAGCCATTATGCTCCTTATGGAACCGAAGAGATATATATTGAATTTCATCTGCATCCAAATCACTCATCTACTCATTTAGTTTAATAATGATGACAGTTTACAAGTGGTTTCAATTTGCGCACAAGCTATTTTTACAATTAACTCCGTTAAGAAAAAGAAGACAAGGGAGACGAGAAAAAATTCTCTTAATGTGATGCATGACGCAGACCTGCTGCTGTAGCACACTTAAATGCATTATGCTAGTTATTGTCATTTTTTCTCTACGTCCAATGTTCTTGTCACTACTTGCCTTTTCTCTACTGTTTCAGTACAAAACGTAACTTCTTGTTGTTATATGTTTCTACTTGTTATTCTAACATTTTGTACTTTGTTCAGTGGCAGTCGATTATGCATTTTTCAGAACGTTTCTTCCCTACTTGCCTGCCGCTACAAGTGTCCCCAGTCGTTTTAATGATTATATAAATAAATGTTATATACAACTACATAAAGCCATATGAACATATTACAATATTTTAAGCACCGCACACCATACAGAAACCGTACGCACTAATCAAATGCCAAGCTATTATGTAATTCCAGAGAGACTTTTGTCTCCCTCACTAATGCAGTTACTAATTGGTAATGGCTTCACGTTTACATTTCAGTTTGTTAGCATAGCATAGAACATCAAAATTTATTTTTATTATTCAATCCCAATTAAAAATCACTCCTACCAGGTACCCTAATTTGTATTACCGAAAATAATAAGAGTGATACTTCCTATTATATCATCTTCACAAGGCCCCTAAAACTCTGCAAGGTTCATCAAGATTACTCTCTAAACACGGGTTCATTGTGCAAAGTAAATCAACCAGAAAGATATATCAGATTTTTGTGTTGCCTTGCAAGGCGTCTTGATCATGGACACAATTGCATAATAGTGAAATGAATCAATCCTGAGGACTGTGCACACACAGCAAAATAAAACAAAGAAGAAGAGCAAGTCAAGTAAGAAAGAATTAATTATAAGTTTATCTGAGGATGTTTGTTGCAGATGAGCTGGGTGCTGTACCGTGTACCACTATTACTATTATCGCTGCTGTGTGCCAAAGACAAAAGTAGGGGAGAGGAGAAGAACTGCTATGCTTCTGCCGCTACAAAATTTGACATTGCCTTAGTAGGTACACATTTTTGGTTAGAAAAGCATTCATGCACAATTGACATTGTAAATTATCTCCGCGTGAAACGCACTTGTTTCTTCTGATGTGATGCTCCTAACTACCCTCATGTGATTAGTGTTGTTAGACTCATTAATTTACATGCTAATAGATGATTATAGATACGACACAATTGTCTGTATTCTCTTTAACTCAATTCATTTTAATCACATCATCAATGATACTCCATGAGCAAACCGTTTGTTTGTGAGCGCATGCATAATACGACTGTGTGTGTAGACATAGAGTTTCACAGTTTACATTATTAGATACACACACATACACATGTAAGCTAACTTACATTATTTCGTGCAGCTCCGCTTCCACCCAAACACACAATGGTGCTTTTTACACTCCATCCTTTAAAACACAATTTTACAATTATGATGATCGATATTGAAAGGGTTAATGTGGATGCGCTATCAAGGATATACCCATAAAAATTATGAACATCTAAAACAGAGATGGATGGAGTTCTACAACAAGTAATCTTATTCTTTTACCATTTTCTTTTACAAAAGTTTGTACGTCTGGCAGTAATGACATGGCATAACTTATCTTATGCAATCTAACACTCGCCCTCTTCAAATAAAAACATGGCTTAATTTAATGATAGAAGAGTGTTTCACAGGGAGGTCAAATAAATGAAGGCTGTTTTATAGTTATATTTTTAGTTTACTTGAATGTGACAATAATTATTGCAACCCATTATAACTTACATTATCTCATGCGCGATCCCATCCAACGTCCGGAGCTAACGGAGCACACTGACTTTGTTACGCAAATTAGTATGATTCATGAAATATTTCTAGAAGACGTTGTTCCTTCCTAACTAGTAGTCTTGTCGGTATCCTTTGATCATTCATTCAATTCAAAAGTACAACACTTGGGATCGTTCATAAATTATTTTAGCACTGTGTCGCTGCACAAGTCGAGAAGAAGAGAGAGAAGTTTGGTCAATTTGATTTACAACAACTAGAACAAGTCACAGGCTTCCCAAATGAATCGTACTAAAATGTTTAACTAAACACTGACACACAAGGTACGAAATATTAAAATAACTGAGAAAAATGACACCTTTTCATTGATCTGGTGCGGGAAGCTTATATTTACGTACTCACATTCGGTTTAGTTTACACACCTCGGTAAAATGCAAACTGAATGTTTTTTAAGCTTTCGTTTCACTCTAGCTTACACACGAATCTGTTTTTCAAGCTGTATCGATACAACCCTAAGATAATGTCAAATCACTGTTTAAGTAAAATTAACGACTTTCCCCGTCAAACTCGCAATGGCATTTACTTGTGTAGCCAGTCAACAGCAGCAACAACTGCATGGAGAGGGAAAATGTTTCTAACCGTAGGTGTACTTTAGATTTAATGTATGAAATTCTCCTTGTTTTTCTCTCTTCTTAACAGCACGATGAAAAAGAGACTGTTCCTGATGGTGGAAAAGAAGAAGAAACAACATCCCAACAACTTAACAGCAACACAGCAGAAGAGGAGCGTTTCTGCATGACTTTTGGACGAGTAACATGTGGCCGGTGTATAACGTTTCATAGAAAGAGAGGGATGAAAATGGGGATGACGACGTTGAAGATGATGATGAGAGGGGAGACTTTTGCCTTCAATACCTAGTGTTCCTCACTGACGATGATGCCAGCTTGTTGCCTTTTTTAGTGGATACGAAAATAACAGAAGAGCTCCAAAGATGTAGAGATGTACAATACAGTGAGAGTGAGAGACCAGCAGAGCATCAACTTT
Source organism: Callyntrura sp. NNG-2020 (assembly GCA_027744055.1). NCBI lineage: Eukaryota > Metazoa > Arthropoda > Collembola > Entomobryomorpha > Paronellidae > Callyntrura > Callyntrura sp. NNG-2020. The sequence goes on along the minus strand of JAHZNE010007212.1, from coordinate 9,321 downwards.
ACAACCCTGACAATACCATTTGTATTGCATTACATTGCCACCCTTATGACTGCTTATTTTGTCTTAAAAGAAGAAAATGGAGAAGGCCAAAAGTGATGTAAAATTACGGCTAACTACTGTGATGCGTAAGCCATTATTGCTTCTTTGTATACGTAATAGTAAATAATAATGATAACTCAGGAGGACATATGAAGAAGAAAAAAATCCAACTTTTTGTGTGGATACACAGTTTGTACCAGCTACACAAGTTCTGCTCAGGATCCGTGAACCAGGACCTTAAACAAAGCATAATAATATGAAACATACCAGCAGTCAGCTAGCAGCAGCAGCAGGCAACAATGAAATACCTATATGTGTATAACAGTTTTATACACAAAAAACTGAAGGTTGACGTTGAAAAAAAAACAGAAGAACCTGCCCCGCGTCTGTCTGCAGCAGGAATATTCATGTGGCGATGAAAGTATTAAGGGATGTATGGAGTGGATGGCATGATATGGTATGATGGATAAAGAAGTTTAAGATAATATATTATAATAACAACTCGGGTACATTAGGAGAAGAAAAAGATGATGATTATCAAGTGAGAGGGAGAGAGGGGTAGCTGTTGGCTTGAAGATACGACCAAGGTAGAGTAGCACGTGCGAAGCGGACTACTGGAAATGTGCTGCAACAACGGAGAGAAAATTTAGACACCTATTTATACACTCTGCAACTGCGACTGCTTATTTGGCTCCTATCTATGTGCCCATTTGTTATAAAGCATTCTAGTTTTAAGTAGGTAGATACAATGTGTATGTTTTTAAAATTAGGTGATTAAAATAAATATGTATAATATGTAATTATGCTTGATAAAGTTTTATTTTTATTGCCAAGATCAAATGTCAAATGTATTGGCTTTAGGAGCTCCTGATGTTTTGAGTAAAAAGATGACTCGGGAAATAAACAATTAATTTAGAAAAATTCTAGCTGTTTCTTTTTTGGGGTCACATAGTTTAACCGACAAAAATGAATGATTCTAAAGAAGAATTATGCACATTAAACAAGTTCGATAGAAGTAATCATTATTCCAGGAAAAATTTTATTGGCCATTGACCGGCCTTCAACTTCTCCCCGATAATGACCATCATGGGTTTTTTGCATGTCTTGGAACGTGCGCATGGTGGCTTACTCTAAATAACGGCTTTTGCAAGGCGCATAAAACAACGATCCATGTATATCTAATATCTATATACAAAATGCAAAATAAAAAGCTACCTAAGACGAGTTGATCGAATGTCCAGGCCTACCCTTCTGTTCCAGTTTTAAACTTACAAAATATAAACTGTAAAAGAACAGTTGCTGTTTGCTGTACCCGGTACTGGGTCCAGCTGTTTCCAGCTCACTCTTAATTTTCGTAACAAGAAGTGAGTTGCCGAAGTCAAGTTTTTTTTCTATCGATTTAAGAGTTTTCTTTAAATAAAAAATTATACATGTGGAATGGTTACAGGAGTAGATAGCTACATATGTATGTATCTTCATGAATGAGCAACAGATGCATCCATCATCAACTCCCAAGATGATCTTTTACAGACGTGAAAACAAACTGGTATTCCTTGTCCTGCAGCCTGAAGGATACAAGAAGGTAAGTCAGAGAAATGCAGCACGACGACACACATGCATAGTTTCGAATGTACCATCATCATCATCATTCATTACAGTTTAACTTGTACTTATCACTATCGCATTCAATTCAATGACTTGATATAAGATCAACATTGATAGCATGGCAGAGTCTCCTCTTGCTTGCAGCAAAGAAGAAGAGGGAAGGGGGTTTGCTGACAAAACCAAAAGTAGCAGAAGTCAAGCAACTGGACTTGATGTCGTAGGGAATGCGTACTCCAAAAATAATACCTAGTCGCCAGCAGTACCAGTAGCAGCCTACATATAGTAAAGTCGAAAAGTTCTTGAAGAAACCGACAGTTTTTTATGACCGTCCAAACACGAGCCACCGTCTGTTGCTTTCGTTCACGAGCACTCGCTAGGACTAGGACACATTTCAATTCTACAATTAAAGGATGATGATAGCGATGAAGCCAATGATGCAGACAAGCTGTTGATGCGAGACAGGGGATAGTGCTGGGTTTGATGTTGAGCCTGATATCCACCTAATTTCGGTACATGAAATGCCACGAGTGATCATGATAATATACGATGTAACCAACACGCCAAAGCTAACTGTAACAAGTTTTCTTGCATAAGTAAACGAGATGCTTCGGAGAACATGTACATTGGTGCACCCCGAAAAAAAAATATTAAAATAGGTAGTGAGAGTAGTTCTCGAAAAAAAAATACTTATGATTACATGATAAATATTATTATTATCCACCCGCATAAATGAAAACAACCTTCATTCTGCCTAAAAGTTCAACTGACAACTTTTTTTGGAGCATGAGGAACAACTGATACGAAAAACTGGGCTATAATGCACGTGCCATGCACATAATTTTTTACACTTTTTTGTACAAAGACCATCATTATTTTCATTATTTTTTTATTCGTGGCCGTTACTTGTTACACAGTATTCATTGGTTGCGGGAGTATCTGTATATTAAACACGATAATAGCAGCATATTTACACATTCATTTTAATTAATTGCTTGAGAGACCCAAAGTAAGCAATGTAACAATGACAGAATACTATTTTGTTAACAAATGAAACAGTATGTAGCTTATTACAATTAAAAGAAAAATGAATTATGCCTCACATCAAACATCTTCACGTCATCACATTATCTTCTGCTGAATTATCAGGTAAACTTTGTTCTTGACAATAAAGACGATTATTGAGTATTTGCCAAACTCGCTTGTTTGTCTTCACACAAATTGCGTTGTATGTAGTACTCCCTGACCACCCCGACTATTGTGTAATAGTGAATTAAATACGTAAGAGCAATATACATAAACAAGCAAGGTTAAGCTAGTTACACTCGTACACTTGCTAAAATGATTCCAAACACCCTTGCTTGTTCCAAAACAATGATTTGATGAAGCTACTGCGTTACATAATGAAAAATAATGATAATGCCAGCCTTCCATATAAGTTTCGAGATAACAATTTTAACAACAGGTATGAATTAAACAATAATTTGCATCTTTTATATAATCACACAAAATTGAAGGACGTATTACGATTTTCCTTATATACTGTATAGTTTAGTTGTTTGTTTTTTTACAGAAAGAGATAATTGGCATTTTTATTTTTAGTTACTCCAACTATGTAATGGTGATGGTGGTATCATATTGACTGATTTAGATGTAAGTTTTATTCAATAATGATTAATTGTTAAAACTACTTTACGCATAATGTCCCCTTGATCTTGTCTCTACTACCCTTGCCTTTCATTCTTTTGCTGTTGCTACCTTACATGTGCCTAATTACAGTACAGAAGCAATCTAGACAAGCATCAAACCTGTCATGCATGTGCCAAACGTTAAAAAATTATCATTCATGGTTCCGTAATTCCTTATTAGTTCCTTCTTTTCTGCGTTTGCACGAGGCATCTAAGGTGAGCTTATTAATAGACTGTTTGCAGAGAGTAAAGATCATTCTGTATTTAAGTTAATACCTGATGTAAATCACAGTACTTACTACTCTATCGCTCTACGCTAACTGCATATACTGACCCTCACTTTGAAATAGTCTTCATTAACGAACAACACACAAAAACAGTAGAAGACACTTTTTCGTTTCTAGCCAAAGTCACTGTCAAAACTATCTGCGCTTTGAGTCCCAAAACCACAAAATCCTTGAGCAGGTGTGTGTATGTTTAGGTATGTGTGTACTTATGACTTAAGCAAAAAAGGCTTCTACGATGATGATGATAATGACGACGACGTGATGGTAATAACAGCATCTCTGATGATGACGGTGGTGATGATAGTGATCTACTCACTCAATCTACTGACACTTCTTACAAGCCCGTGTATAAATATAGAGGAAACAAAAGCTCAATGTAGAGTATGATCATCTCAGCATCATTGAATCGAATCAAAGAGACGCTGAAACACGTATTTTTATGTGGTGGCAATCTCATAAAAAAGTGAAGGTGATGCAGCACAGCAGCACGACTCATTGATTTCCACTTTTGTGGTAATTCTGGTAACAATCATAATGCACCTAGCAAACTGCTTAAAGGGGTTGTGAGGGATAAGCACTAACAAGTACTTTGTGTCGTTTTGGTATACGCCGCTGCAAGTCACTTCCACGTTTCATTTGCTCGCTAGAGGCATTCTACCGGTGGTATTTACTACTTACAAAGACTGCTCCTAATCCTGCTTAAAGTGCGAGGGAACATTTTATACGTGTGTATATATATTTGATGACATATCCATGTCAGGATCATGATCACGCTATCATATATCACAAATTTAGCTTGCATACTACTCCTGTTCTCCAAAGACTGTGTTTGTTGTGCTAAAACTAATGCGGAAAAGACCTTCGTTTATTTACTAAACGCAAAAAGAACAAAAGCACTTGTTGTGAAACACTTTGGCTTATACGAAGGATGAACAGGAACAGAAAAATAAATACTGCAATTGCAATGAAAAAAATTCTTACCTCTTGGAATATTATGGCGTGACAATAAAAATAGAGAAAATTACACTATGAACTTGTATGCCTACTTAATAGCAAGTTATATTTAAATAATAGTAAAAAAAACTCGATAGCATCCCAATGTTACATCAAGCGTAGAAGAAACACTTGAAAGTGTTTCATTTCCTAATAATAAAAACACATATACCTACTTGACTTGTCTTATAAGGAAATAATTAGAGTTAGAATGTGATCGCTCATTCATCCATGACCTTACTTTAGATATTCCGAATGACGAATCAAAATAGTCAAAAGATCAACCATAAACCACAAACAAAAACAGCAGAAAATTTGGTAACACGTATAGTGTGCTATATCTACCCAGAGATATTATGTCTCCTACGAATTTTTTTTTACAACCATCCGTCTGGCTCTTTATCCAAAGCCCCTCTTCTTTACACTCATCAAACGGCAGCAACTGGTTTGAAATGCCTTTTCCAACCCTTACCTATCATTAACCATCTAAATATTCTCTCCGAAAGCATTAACCACTTTTACGAACTACGGTTCGGTAAATATTCTTGATGATCTAGAAGTGGAGTGAGGACGTTCGATGTTCTCAAAGGATCTACCGCTCAAAGACGCCTCGTGCCCTTCTAGCCATTTTCTTACATTTGCTGGAAATAAGAGGGAACAAAAAATACTTGTGGATGTGCACATCTGTTCAGTGAAACAACCGGCTTGCTGCGGTGGTATTTGGCTCAATGGCTGACGGCCAGTTGGGCCGTTAAGCCCTTATATATGCTTTTCAGTCACATTAATAGATTCTCTCAGCAACTTTTTAACTTATATTTTTCAAGTAGCTGCTTGTGTTGTGTTGAAATAAAGTGGAGGATATATCGTCGTTTCTACCCATAACTCCAGTGGAAAGTAGAAAAAAATATTTTCACAAACATTTTCCCTTTTGTAGTTGCAGGTGGAAGAGGAAAGTCAAATATAAGATAGAAAAAAACGGGACAGGAGCTCTTATACATTTCCTACCCATATAACAGACAATGTATATGTGGTGAAATGAATGATGGAAACCACACAGACAGAATGATGTTGGTGGTAAAGGTACTACGATATTGGTAACTGCAAATAACATTACGCACAGCATAAGATGAATGGGTCATGAAAGATGATGAGATCACTTTGCGGTAAACAAGATTATGTTTTATAGGGAGTGCATGCATGACAAAGGTACACGTACACAACACGGAGGGATGACGCTTTCAAAAAATATCATTGCATGTCATGTCAAGATAGTAATAATAGTAAGCATGTTTATGAAAAATGTAGAGAACAGAAATACCATGAGCTAGAGCGAGGGAACCTATTGTTCAAACGAAAATTCGTATAAACTTTGTTTATATTTTGGTAATGATTGCATTTCACGACAATGAACTACTATTATCCCTACATGTATTCCAAACACGCTGAAACTGTTAAACCAGAAACCACACTACACCGTTTTTATTTACAGCAGCCATCTTCAACTAAACGAATCTGCTTTGGCTTTTAAGGGGCCACATTTGGCATTAAAGTGGAAAGGCTTTAGAGAAAATAATTTGTAGAATTTACCCAGTAGCAGGATCAAAATGATGCATCTAAATTATTTTTTCTGGCATTTATTTCCTTTGTTTGTCACGGCACGTCTTGTAGTGAAGCGTTTTTTGTCGTGTCAAAGCCACAAATACTGAGGTTCAAACTCTTAATTTCCATTCATGACTATAATTGAATGCAGCAACAAAAGGGGTGGGCACGATATACATGCATCTTCATTTTATGTCGTAATTTTACCGCGAGAAACTTGTGTTAGGTAAAATTAACTATGACTAACACGACTTACACCGTCATCAGAAATTCGTGAATGAGACTAAATGGAAAACGGAGAGCTTTCTAAGTCGAGTGTAAGTATGAAGATGTGGAAAAACGTATGAATGGAATGGTGTTGAGTTTTATCTCCGTACATGATGAAGTGGCTGGAATGGGATAACGTACCCAGTATCTATATTAACTCCAAATAAATGTACACTTATAGCTTTACGGCGCACTCGTCGTCTTGATGAAACATGGAAAAGCATGATTATACATGGGAAGTTTTGACAACTTATTTTTCCTGCAAAAATACCCTTTAGAGAATACAAGATATTTGAATGAGTATGCCAACTTTTTATAGATATTTTAATTTAACTTCTTCTCTTGATAATTTAACTCGTTTGTGTTTAGCTACACGATTACATTGGTACAACCAGAAAATGTTTGGTAAGTAGGAATTAATCGACTGAAGTCTGTCTGAGAAAAAAAATTAACAGCAAGGAATAAACAAGATGATTTTCTTAGCAAGAAAAATGAAATCCCCAAAAACAAGATAACAACCTGTCAACTCAAAGCTCGACCGTTTACAATGAAAGTTCACGACTAAACAAACAGTCAAGACAAGGATGGGACTTGTTGGACTCGTCTTCCCAGAATCTAAAAGATAACCGCTACCATTGTAAAGAACAGTGGTGCCGCCGGACCCATTGGGGTTCGCTGTAAATGTGTGTACTTTATGGCTTCTATTTATCCGTAAGAGTCTCCCTGCTTAGTGGTGGACCTACCTGATTGCCTTATTAGCTTATTTGTGTAAGAAAGAAAAAGAACAAAAGATGTGAAATGTGCCGACAGTGTCGGCAAACCCAATAATAAAGCTTTTACTATCACTTTCGGCTGACCAAATCAACACCAACACATACAAATACTACACGGTCGAGCCGTGAAAAACAGTGATATATAAAAGAATAAAAAGTAAGCCGCTTATTTTCTTAAAAAGAAATCACAGGTACTTAGTGCAACTAATTATTCACAGCCTCATTTTCTACTTAGTCATTCCCCAACTGGAACTCGAAAAATTTTAAAGAAAAAGGATGCTTGAACTGCATAACATCGTGGTGTGTCATTTATACAACTGACCACCGCAATACCAATAAATAATGAGAAATGTACAACGTTTTCAAAACTGTTTCGCTTTAAAATGTTCCAACCTCCGTCGCCGCGATGGTAAAAAGTTAAGAAACAATAAAATTCGTTGAAACAAAAACAATATACTTCCTTCCATCCTTGGAAAGAAAGTTGGTAGGTATATTGTGTTCCGATTATTGCAACTTAATCCTTATCAAAGTTACCATAAAAAGTAATTCGTTACTCAGTTCACCACCAACATAGTTTTATGTTCTTTACAATTAAATGTTATCTAAAGCATACGTGCTTGTGTTGAAATCATCTCTGCATTATGTGACCATGTACAGTCAGTGCAGTATTCACTGGTAGTGACTATATGAAAAGCAAAAAAGTTCTGGTTCCGTTCGTTCCTAATAAAACACATCGTCTATTCCTTTTGTCTCCAACACACCAGTCGAGTCGCAGTCGCGGCAAGTATATCTGAAGAACACATGTTGTTCCGTGAAAAAGACAGGAAAGAGATGCTACAGGTTGAGTGTTCTATATAATGTGCATTGACTAGATTTGATATGCTTCCCTTATTATCCTCAGCTCTGGCACCATCTCCATATCGTCGTCATTATATACACTCCGCGTATTACAACGAAATGAAATGAGTAACTTGAGCGAAAAACCATACCACAATGCCTTACACAAAGGGAGAAATGAGGAAGAAACTCGGCTTATATCTTGCCAGATGAGGACAGAAGTGAAAAATATATATTAACATCATCTTCCCTTTTTTGCTTTCAACCCTGCTTAGAATTCTCCCTTCTTTACTGCATGACGAACAAAAGTACAAAAAAATAACAGTAGCAGACAGAGTAGCCTGGAGGACGCCTTCCATTCAAGTGCAAGTACCTAACATCTAACCGCTTGAGACCTTCTACTTCCTAATCCAACAAAAGTTATTTTTATACATATACATCTCATTACTGATGTGTGTAAGCTCCCTTATCCAGATGAGTATGTTCATACATTCAAAAACACTACATAATATGTGCCCACTGCTCTATATAAATTAAAGGCACATCATCATCATATAACAGGAGACTTGAAAAAAACGAGATGGGAGCCGGTGTACACACATGTTGCCTTCAAAATGAAAAGTAGGTTCTTCTTGATCTTCACCACTGAAACGAGGAACCGCTTGCTAGCTGCTACCTCTTCTTGACACTGTACTCCTCTCTGATACTTCGGATGATGAAGATGATCTACTGTTGTTTTCCCTCACGGCTAACAACGGCAGAAGCGAGAGCTAGGCCTGCTGCCAATAATCATAATTGTTAAATTATCGTCGTAAGCTGCCCTTCGAGTTACCAGTGCCAGTAATAAGGCAACTCCAGTTTCCAGCTGACGCTTGCTAGTTTTCTTGAAACATTGTATTTTGATCGTACCAGGAGGTACTTTAAAAATTCAGTAATAGTGTTGTAGGAATACGAATACAGTTACAATGTTTTGTATAAGCTAAAGAGAAATGAACACGGCATGATCTCAACAATAATATAAACTTTCCTGTATAAACCAGTAACGCATGCATTGATATAAACTGAGAAATGCTAATAACATCGTTTCAGACTAGAGCTCCCAAAGTTTTGATTAAATTAACCTCCTTCTTTGATAGAACGAATAGTGTGTATTTTTTGGCAAATCAATCTTTCCGTGGACGTCCTTCGTTGAAGAGGACTTATTATGGTGTCTCGCAAAATCATTATGGTTTTTCG
>JAHZNE010007211.1:0-14296 GCA_027744055.1 Callyntrura sp. NNG-2020 | reverse complement strand
AGTTACTTATACTTCTTCTGCTCTGACAAAGACAGAAGCTCGCGTATTTGTTCGCAAAAACTACCACTGTTCCACCAACCAACCAACCTTCATCTTTAGGGAGCACTTTCCTTTTGTTGGAAGAACGTTAGCTGTACTGTACAATTGGAGACACATAACAAGACGGTAATGAGATTGCTGATGACGAAGACAGCAGCAGTGCTGGCGGTAAAATGGTAGCTAAGCCGATGTTACTCTCTACTGTTATTGTTGCTGACTTTGAGTTGCTTGGATCCCTCCTGATTTTTGCTGCACTACTGTCCTGAAATCCGCGGAGAATGTAGAGAGAGTAGTTGGAAGTAAAGCTTGCAAAAATAAAATGGAGGTTGATCTAGGTCGCCTGGGTATATATTAGACATCATCATAATCATCATCGCACATATTTTTGCAATGTTCACAAAAAAACTAATTTTCTTTTCAGGAATATGAATCCGCCAGAAGTAAGTCGACCGTTACGTTGGTGTTGGGTAGACACCGACAGTAATACATGTTGATGCGCAATGCTTTGTGCGGCGAAAAAAACAGAGACAATGACACCGGATGCATTCATGCATGTATATTTAGTTACAACGTAACGGACAGGCGAATTAAATTCATGTTGCTAAAAGCTGCAAAAATACAATATTGTCGCCAGTGACGAGTTTCATGTAAATGAGCAGTACAGCAGGCCGGTTGTGGGTTATGACACTGCACACTGCTTGTTGCCATTACTACAGACAGCACAGTAATACCATTTCTGGTACTCATATTAATGGGTGTAGGTGCAGCGGAATGGAAAGAAATGGAAACGACGAGGCAAGTGAAGCGGAACCTGATGTAATAAAGAAAATGAAGATATCGTGTCACTAGTCACTGCTATCACTATCACAGTGACACAACCACCGCCGCCGAGAGGAGTACACGTTTTTATTATTTTTGTGCCAGCCAACTTATTGTTCTTAGTTGCGAGACCCTCATTTATATCCTTTGGTACTGCAAGTATACGTTATGTGACATTATGCATTGTGTAATTTCCGCGTAGCCGCTTCGCATTAATCTTTTCGCAGTTCTCACATTTTACGACAAGTGTGCAGACAATAAAAAGGAGCGAAATTGCAGCGTGTACTAGTTGTACTCTGTCGTACGTGTGTGTGTATACATGCGACTCGTGCGAGTATAACAAAACTGCTACTTTTCAGAATCCTCCGTTCGCCCTATTCACTCTGCTACGAAGCGGCGTCTATTTTCCTTTCTCCGATGGAAAGGGAAAGACCATTTAAAATGAAAATGATTATGAGAGGGCAAAAGGCAATTACTTAAACTGCAGGTCAGCAGGGCAACAGTACAGACACGACGAAAGTTGAGTACATAGAAAACCCATTTTATTGGCAGAGGATACCATGTCCAGAAATGTACACGGCAAAATGATGTGGATGAGAGGAATCCGGGAGAAAGCGTATGCATTAAAACTCCCATTTTTAACGGGCGTGCTTCACAAAACACTGAAGTGGGATAGTTGCTGTAGTGGACTTGGGAACAGAAACGAAGAGGAAGGAAAAGAGTAGAGAGAGATAGAGGGGGAAAGTGACCTTTAAAAATGATAATGACGGTATATATGGCAGAGATGTAATATAGAGCGCTTAGATGCGTCTATCGTAAAAAGTCATTTTCTCCCCGGAAAAGTGCACCGATTTCCTCATTTACTTTTGACTTTTGAAAAATGAGCTCAGTAGAGGAAACGTTGGAGTTGCAGGACAGAAAAGTAAGCTGATGGCAAGGCCATGTTGTAAAAACCCAAATCTAATATCGCGTACACACAAAGCATGTTTTTCCGATGTATAGGTGAAAAAATAATATTGGGGTGGGATAAATGTCCCTATATATGTGCATTGCACTGGGTGGCATAATATAATGTTATTGATGAATGAGAGCGTGACTAAAATTTTTCTACATTCGTATAGACAGTGTTGTGCATATATTAGCGCACACACACATTTCTATATGGACGTAAAATGGCAAACTTAAAATTCTTCCAGTAACTACAAATTTTTCTCTGTTCCCTTCGTTTTTTATCCTTTTCATCTTTTTCCTGGCATTTTTTTCTCTTTCTCATAAAAATAGAATATCATTGGGAGCGTCTTGAGTTTTGAAGGAGTTGAAGGATGTCTGCCTGTCCCTTTTTGGCAGAATGAGTGAGAGTGCCAAAGCCATGTCATCATACAAATCATGCATCCATTCAAACAAAAAGGAATCGTCTGTTTTTGCTTTCACTTTTCTCTTGTTGAAAATTCATTCCAGGGAGAAGAGCACTTTGAAACAATGAAATGAAATAGTCCATATGGAAATGGGTCTCTGTCTTGTTCACTTCCAAGAGCGTTTTCTTTCACTTGAGCATATACCCTTCTTAAAAAGAAGTCACCTATTGCAGCCTTATAAGGTTCTAGGATGGCCTGCCACCAAACGAAAGTCACTAGCTAAGGAAACGGTTCCCTTGTCTTACGCTTCTATCTGAGTTTGAGTTTGTATGTGTTGAAGCTGCTATTAGTCTTGTTATTCTTCTGCTTGAACGCGAAAAAAAGTAAATTCAAAGGAAAATTTTTCATTGTCTTTTCAGATCGTCTTGTTCTCTTTTTTTCTCCGTATTTTCTGCTGATGTTGGTCGTTTGCTATTAGTCCGTACTATTTAGAGCAGCATTTTTAAGAGCTAAACGCATATTCCTTCATAAGTGAGAGATCATTCAGATAACGAACCATCTTGTCTTTTCCATTCACACACACACACACACACACACACACAAATACTCGAGAAGATGACAGAAGAGGAGCAAAAAGGCAATTTATATTGTGCATTTTTCTTTGTGAAATCACCATGAAGAAATCTCGCTTTTTAGGAATAGTTGGAAAATAACGGGGGAAAAGGTTCTTGGAGCAAAGAGAGAAGCAAAGCGAATATGTATTCCGTTTGGTTAGCGCTAGAAAATGAGAAGGTAAAAGAGTCAACGAAAAGACACATTTTTGGGAAACGGGAAAAGTATCTTGGGGAAGTCATCTTTGTGCTCCGTTTTGGTGAAATGAGCATGAAACATTTTGCATGCTAATGGCTTTAATTAGACATTATGAAACAAAAAAGGGGCAAAAAATCTACATACTAAAGAGCCCATTCATTTTCCCCCATTTTGCTGATTTGCGGCCAGAATTCTGAAATATCCAAAAAAGGGGTTTCTTCTATTGCTCCTATTTAAGTTACAAGATTACGTCAGTTAAGTTATAAATTTGGGGTTTTCGCCATTTTTCTTTAACAAATGAAAACGTCCGTTTTCCATTTTAAGAGTAAAGCGTTTCATACATCACGTTTCATTTCTGCTGTCACTGTTGGCGAAAACGATTTTCAGTTTTGACTACATATATGCAGTTGATTTACGGCGTAAAAATGGGAAGTTAGCCCTTAGGGATAGGCCCTTGTTTTCCTAAAAGTTGAGCATGAACGATCAGCTGGATAGTTAAAAAGTTTGACGGTCTCGCGTAGTGGATCCTCCACGATGTATTCACAGTCCTCATTATAGCTAGCAACATTCATGGTTTCGTTACATGAAGAACTTAGGTATGCACAAGTAACCTTTCACAGTTACCATAGTGTATTTCGAGAGAGATTTCATAACATGCAATCTTATAGTTTGTTTTATTAATTATAAATGATGAAGCAATGAAAATGAAAGCACCCGTAAAACTTGTAATTCCTGACAACGTGATCCTGATCAGTCTAAACTTCCGAATATGTGGAGAGGGAAATGAGAAACCTACACAACATCCTACTAGTGTATTCCAATAAGCAGGATGAAAGGAATTTTATACTCTGTTTGTTAGCATTCATTAAAAACATACCAACACACTAAACTGATACGTATGTACTCTCTAGAGCTGGGTGAGAGTTTGCTTGATAAAGTAATATCTGTCTGAGGCGTTTATCTATAGGTATATCATTCACTCGAAATTTTAATGCAATATTGCTTGCATCACTAATGCTAGTGGAAAGTTATCGTCCGCAAAATGAAGTGAAATGATATGAAACGGCGGGACGATGAGGTGGAAAGTGGGGATGATATATACAAGTGCAGTTGGGATTCATATCGCACTATTGTGCGTTTCTCTCTGTGTCTCCCTCTCTTCCCATCTCCCACTCTCTTGTCAATTTTTTTGTAACTACTACATAGAGAGAATTCCATTTCTACCCAACTGTATTATTCAAAAGGTTGAAGATGAGAGGAATTTCAAACTAGCTGCTTACTTCTGTTTGCGTTTGCAGTTGGGAGTAGTCAAGTGTTTAATCTAAAATATAAACCGTTTTCAGTACCAGCAAAATGTATACAGACAAGACACCCACCCACTCATAAAAACATATTTTATTCCCTACCTTTTCTCTTTGTGCTGCTGCGTGTATATGCACCCCAGCATAATGATAACAATAATAAGCTTCGCGCTCTGTGCCGGGCTGCTACATTACGTAATCATATTCAAAATTTCATATTCACAGTTCACACAGTCTCACAAAGTTGTTGGCTTTTCTTTTTTTTTTACAATAAAAACCCTCCTGCTCCCTTGATGTAAAATATAAAAACTGAAACGGAAAAAGGGGAAAAGTTGAGCGGTATTCCCTATGCATTCAAAAATGCCATAGACAGTGAAAAGAGAGAAAAATAGTAGCGGTGAAAGCTAAATGAACCTTCACGTACACACATCATGTAATAATATCTACTTCCACACAAGTCATCAGTACACAAGTACATATTCTCTCTTTCTCTCTCTCTCTTGCCGTTTGTAGTTTCCAATGAACAAAATGCGTTTTCCCTCCTCTTTTTCCTCCCTCCAAATGATAACATTATTATAAAATAATATAAGGGGTTTTAAAAAGTAATAATACATGTCTTCACGTCTACACTTCTTCATGCACAAGCTTTATACACGATATGGCAATGTTTGCTGGTGCGTGATGACAGCTCCATAATGCTTCATTTGACTCGATCACGATGATGTCGCTTAAGCTGCTTTTGTGATGTTCTCCGGAAGCTGGTGCATAAATTATCATCACAGTATAATGTCATGAAGCATATTTTGCAGCTTTATGATTTGCTAGTGTATTTTATTCTCACTCCGGAGAATTCTGCACTCTCTGATTGTAAACGACGATACAGGCAGCCGTAGAAATAGTAGGAAAGAAAACTTGTGTCGTCAGCAGCAGCAGCAGCAATATTATTACGAGCAGTGTGCGTACACCGTGTCCGCTGTCCCAAAAACAGGTTTGCGACAAGCCTTGCACATCCATGAAGTTTCCTCTTGATAGAGGCGATTTAAATTTGAAATGCAACCCGGCATGGTTATTGCATGAGCCGTGAACACTACCCTTTATTATATAATGATCTTGTTTACATTTTATTGTCGAAATCATATTGAAGATGAAAGTTCAAGTTTTTACAGAGTTACGTGGTGTATGATATAACGTGTTGGCACAACTACTTGTATGTTAGAAAGGTTAATGTTACCTATAGATATGAGAGTCCTCTCAGCATATTTTTATTCAAACATGACCCTCACTAGCAAAAAACGTGAGAAAAAAAGTTACGCTGCAATATTTACTTTGTTATTTACACATTCCTAGTGCCAGCAGAGCCAGATGCATGCATGCATGAGCGTACATAGCGCAGCAGTTCTCCAAGCACTATTATATTTAAAAGCAGGTGGTATGTTGTGTCTGTCTTTATACAGAAAGCAAGTTGCATACGTAAGTTGTTGCAGCAACAATGCCTGAAGTACAGAGTGTTCTGAAACGCAAATAATCATTGCAAACACAGTTACATTTCATCAACGGTAGTAGTAACTGACATCCTTGTACATACGTTTTTTACACAAGAATACAACGTTATGAAGTTCATGCATTTAACAAAAAATGACTCAACAAGAGCGCGTGTGTGAAAATGTTGGTTGTCACTTTTGTTCAAAGTCCATTTCCATTTTATTTTGTACACGGCACACGCTCACACGTATATTTATACTTCCCGTAATAATGATGTAAATTCAGAGAGACAAATTCCCTGCCATCACTTTTGTCGTACCTCCACATATTGGTACATCACTTACTTACGGTATAGCCATCATCACCATGATCATCGGCATCATCATCAGAGAAAGAGGAAGTGCATTTGAATATCAAAGTTGTTTTTGTGGCTCTTTCACCATCACATACATTTATTATGCAGCCAGGAGGAGTACCAAGGGAATCATCATGTTCCTCTATACGTTCGTACACAACAGCACAAAAACCAGCAACACACTTACGTTTACAACACATCATAACAAACAGCCCATCAGTAATACTGTAGATTTGCTCCGGCTTCAACTACCGCTACCTCTGCAGAGATACTACACCAAAGAGAAAGTCACAAAAGGAAGAGAACTCGTAAAAATATAAAGTTTCTCATAAATTTTTAAAGAAGCCACTAACTAAATATGCAAACGAAAAATTGTAAAGTGTAAAATAAGAAAAACTTTAAAAAAGACGTATAGCACTTTTCGTTTCGTTCTCCGTTTAACAACTACGGAAAAGAAGAAAAAAGTGTGTTTTATGTACTTGTGTATTTCTGTCTCGCAATAATGCTTTTCATGCTCTACACTACACAACACAATACCTTCGCGCTAGTGGATATGCATAAAGCAATTTATTTTTTGAAAGAGATAGATCCGTTTCCTTCCCTGGAACCATTAAAACGGGGGAGAAAAGCAGGCTATTCATTTAAACACAACACATGCTCTCTGCCACATTTAATGCAGCTTTTTGGAAAAGAACGCGATGACGTGATGAGTACAAAACATGGATATCAAGTTGATGAGAAGTTTTGAAGTATTGCTTTGCTGCAGTGATGAAAAGTTGAATGCTTACATTTTGTACGCGCATCCCGTTTCCTATCGTTTTGTTTTCAAGGTTTTTGTTCTTTTGCCTTTTTAGTCCTTAACGGAAATTCTCTGACATATTAAACAGCCTTACTTAAACACCAAGATAAAAATGGCCGTATGGTGTTTCGTATGATTTGAATTTTTATTCATTTTCACTTTCAACCCACCAACCCTGTATGTTGCTTATGGGTGCACACTAAGGTAAACTTTTCGTAAAGAATTATTTAGTAGACAGGGTAGAAATAAAACTCGTCAAAAACTTTTCGTTTCGTGTACATCACAATCATTACAGTCACCACAAATAAATATACGCACACGTTGTTATGTTTTACCCACCTATCAAATAATTTATACTGGAAGCCAAAGTTAGAGAAAAATATCTTGTGTAAGCAAACATACATTACGAGCCTATAGGAATTTACGGCTGCTCTTACTCTGGACTTTGTACAATCTGACTCCTCTTTGCGTGTTTTCTACACTAGTTGAAAATGGAAAAGTATTAAAAACGGAACGAGAAGTGGCTGAAAAAAACTTGGAAAACTACTCGCAAACATTCACAGGTCATAAACAAATCTTTTCAAGTGACAGGAAACATGAGAAAAAGATCCTGCAAAGTGAGTGAAGACCAAAAACAGAAAACGCTTTGGTACCTTGTTCCCGTGCTCTTTTTATCTGGTGTATATCTCGTTGGAAATGTAGTACTACCGCCGCTGAAACAGAGTGTATACTATACACACTTTGAAAACAGGAGCCGCAGGAAAGTAGTAATATTTATCAACAACTTCACAACTTGAACAAAATTTTGGTCAGAAAAAGTCAGGAGGTGAAGATGCGCCAAAGATATTGGCTTACACATATATACCCACATACAATATGACTGGGGTGTCTGGAGATGAAAGTAAGTGTGGAGGAGAACATAATGAAAGGAGAGAGAAAACTTACGCTTTTTACTGCCTGCCTTTTTTGTTCAATGGACACGGTATAGCATAACAATTTCTACCCGTTTTCATTGCTTCCTTCCTTTACCCCTTTCTCTTGATAACGAAAACTTTCTGAGAACTACTCACCTTGAAAAAACCAAAAAGAGGAAAAATAACTTTATATACATTTTTTTCTCCTTTCATTTCATCAGTTTTTGTCGTTGTCGTCGTCATAATAATCCCTATCTCAAATCTTAAGGAGGGTAGGAGATTTTGATAAAAAAAATAAAGATCGGGATACACTTTTTGGAGGTCTCCTTTTTCTTCGTACAATTGAAATCTCTTGAAAAGGAGAGGAAATAAAAAGTGTAGGGACCAAAATATGAACCAACATATATATAAAGAGTAAAAGCATGTTTATACGTTTGCATTATGCACGGTGTGGGTACAACAATACATTACCATGATTCTTGAAACTGCCATTTATTTCAGGCTCATTTTTACTGGCATATTTGTGGCGCAGTTTTTCCTCTACAGCCATTCATTTCCTTTTCTTCCACTTTTTCTTCGCCTCGTCGTCCTTTTTGCTCCGTTCTCGTTGCTCCACTCTTGTTATTATTGTCATTGTGTGAGTTAACCCCTCTTTTCCTGCAAATATTTCAAAATAAAGTGCCAGCAAAGAAAAGGGTTGAAGATGATAGTGGAGAGTGAGAGAATTGGGAATGAAATACAGTTTAGAATAGTAATAACTACTACATATGCCACATATTATTATGTGTAGGTGCGTGGTATATTGTACCCCCTCACAGAAGATGAGATGTGAGATAATATGTGTGAGAGTGTGTAGTTGAAATGTGAACGAGGACGACGACGACGACGACGTGTTACCGGAATTATTGTAGAACATTTAGGAACACTTTTTTTACTACAAAAATAAATACCATTGCTCCGCACTTACATTTCTCTATGTTCTGCGTTATCTTTCACTTTTTGTTGTGCGACTTTGACAATAGAAGTGTTTAGCATTTTTGGGGATTCTTCTCCTATTTTGCCACCGCGCGCTTACGATTCAAAACATATTTTTTATCCCCATTATGCGTTAAGTTTACAATGTATAAAAAAGGAAAGGGTGGTTTTGGTTGGTCTAGCTGGTTGGTACAACGCCGATGGTGCAAGGATGCTCAAAGCAAAATGCAAAAAGATGTGGCAACGGGAACCCGCCGTAAGGAACTGAGAGGTTTAAGCAACAGAATGAAACGTTGAGTACTTTTCCTAGATTTTTAAATTGACGAAGGGCCATTACAAAACTCATTGTCGTTATACTAGTATTACTCAAGTTACATGCAGAACTATATAGTTATCATATGAGGTAAAATGTTGGAAAGGGTCTGGATTTATTTCCTGTTGCCAAAAAATGGGATACCAAGAAAGAAACATTTTTTGGATTAAGGAAACAGAATCGGATGAAGAAGCGACATTAGATAGATGGTCCCGCACACACATACATTTTTATATGGAGAATAAATGTATATCTGATTTACACTTTTTCTCTTGTGCTGCTCCTTCGTTCTCAGAGCAGGTGCCAGGAAGAAATGAAAAAGTGAATGTTAAAATTCAAATTATGATATGTGTATTTTTGTGAATATATTTATGCACAGTGTTGAGATATTGTTAAATTACGTGGAAAAAGGGAGTAGAAAAGGATATAGGAAAAGGATATGATGAGGAAACGAGGTTCGGCAAATGTAAATTTTTTTCAAGTAGCGCACAAAAAAGAGAGGCAAAGATAGACTGGCAGGGGAATATAGCAGCTAGAAATAGCAGCAAGAGTAGTATATCAACACTTTTATTGTACCCTGAAGGAAGAGTAAAGGTAGAAAATACTATCATATGTGTATTTGAATTTGAAATGGGTATGAATAAATCTGGACCAGCCGAGAGAGTGGTAAGAAAATGAATATAAAAAATTGAAACAGGAAAAAAGAATATTTTTCATATTACCACGAAATATTATAGAAATGGATGTAAGTAAAGTAAATAGATATACTATTTGCAGAGGATATATTATTATTATGCAAGATTTTTTTGTAACCCCATCACTTCACTACAAGACTGTTTGCTACTACCTTATTGTATGTACCCACTTGTGTATTTGTCTAGTAGCTACCATAAGAATCTATATACTGCCACCATTATTTCAACTACCACACTTCTATGTAGTAGACATATTGTGCTCTTTTTGACAGAGAAGAGATGAGAAATCACAACGCATAAAAGCCTTGAAGGCTATAAAAGACACAAATGATTTTTCATGAATGCATTTGCAATTCTTACGGGTTTTCTGGTTTTTACACAAGACGGAGGAAAAAAGAGAAAGTATCCCACTCAACTCATAATGTTAAATAGACATATGACGGGTGGTTGCTACCTTTCAAGCAACTTTTTGTAGTTTCACGTACATTGTATACATTAAATAGCAGGATAAATCCATTTGGGTACGTGGTTCGTATTTTAACAGGGTGGTTATGCTTAAAATGGCAAAACGCTTTTTGTGTATCTCCCGCATCGTCTTACGGGTAGGACAAATATACGTCAAATTTACATTCTTTTGGAATTACACGCTGACGACAGGGCCAATGAAAAATATAACTACAATCAATTCTTCAGATTCAGTATAGTTTAAACTGCTACAAAATTTGGGCTTTACCACAATAAACAGTCTATGCGTAAGCACATTAGGCCTCGAGAAAGTGTACATTAAGCAACCTAAAATGTAGTATAAAAGCATGTGCGGTAAACATCTTTTAGTCTAGTGGAAATATTATAAAATTGAATAATACAAATGATAACCTTGAGGGCAAGAAGATAAATCGTTTAGTTGAGCAAATATATTCCGACGGGCTTCTTTTTCTCAACAGCTCAAAACCAACCGGATCTCTTAGAGGAAGGAAAACGACACAATGGCAAATAACGTTCCTATATGGAGCAAGGTCTTTATGAGCCAAACTTCACACAAAATCAAAATCGCAATAATAACTTTTCGTTAATGGAGCATCTCCACAAGTAAAAATGAAACCATCATTACCATTGCAACGATATGAGAGTTGGCATTTTGTTTGCTCAGAGTGAAAAGCACATTGAAAACGGCATTTCTTGTGAAAATATTCAACATTAGGGGGGATTTACAAAAAAAGGCTGAATAGATAATGGTAGTGTGATAAAATGTATACAACAGCTAGATAATTAGGTATACGCTTTATACAAAAGGGTTCGCGGATAAACGCAAAAAAAACGTAAAAGTTCCCACATTGAAGTATGAAACGGTAATGGAAATGAAATAAATGATGGGCCTTTCAGTATCTACTTTTCCTAACGCAAACAAGGTCTCCTACATAATTTGCAAGTGGGTTACATAGTTGTCTGTTACATAATGGAAAATATGTCGACATACAGATATACACGTTACAAAAGATTCTCCTTTTAATCACTGGTTGCTTCCTAGTGGGTATATAGATCGTAAAGAAAGATGCGCTGAAACCCTTTTACCACGTGCGATATTTACCCGACATCTCCTTTTATGCCACAGTTCTATTCATCCTTTCCTCTTTTCGACCTATTTTATTCTCTTTTCTCTTGAATGGTTTCTCATTCTATAATGGAGATATGAAGTATCACAGATCAAAAGATCCTTTTAAGGATAGCGGTATAAGGTAGGTATATGAGCAGCGTGGTAGGAACATGATCACATGATCAACCTCTATTATATATATATATATATCTATTGCACGTTTCAAATTAGAAAAATATGAGTGACCAGATTGAAACGGTCGTCAAAAAATGCAGACGGTGCGTGTTCATCTTCTTTACGCTTGTCAGTGCAAAACCTCTGCTTGTAATATTACACATTATGATTACCTATTTATGGTGACTTTTGGCTTACCGACGTTATACATTATGTTCTTTATCCCTTCTCTCCCGTCTTTTTTCTCTCTCTCTCTCTCTCTCTCCCGCTTTCTCTCTTTAGCCGTGTCAAAGCCAGTCTGTGACATCCTCATCATTACCTATATCCAAAATCCTTACTGGATACTTGAATCGATCGAGAAAAAAGTTGTTGAGCCTGTAGGTTTCCATTAATGCGAAGTAAGAAGCCTTTCACAAAAAATCAAAATTGAAACGCAGGGATGGTAAAAAGGAAAAAAAATCAAAGACAAGTTCTCCTTTCTAGACTAGAAAATGTGGCATGTCGCATGTCAGTTTCCATTTTCTTATCGCATGACGAGGTACTATACACAACCAAACTTGCCTGCTTTCTGAGCTCTCCTGCATCTAGTATTACAAACACTAACACTTTCCCTACCTTTTCTCATCTTTTTCACTTACGTACATTAAATACAGTGCTTTCCTAAGAAAAGAAGAAAAAAAAAACAACAAAAATAGTCCACTCTCTCTGGGAGAGTGCCTCTACTTTTGGAAACAGAAAAGGAACAAGGAGAAAGGCGGATGAAAGTATAAAGTGGGCAAAACGGGTGAACGAAGGTCCCATGTGGAGTCTCCATTATTTTTACTTGTCCTTCATCAAAAGCACTATAAAGTTGACAACGGGCCATATGGGTCTGTAGTTTAGGGGAATCTTGTAGATCGTATATTCTGTAATATGTCGGCGTTAACAAGGCCATGAACTTTCCCTCTGACTTGGCAACTTGCGAAAGTCGTAAACTCCACTTATGTATTCATTCCGAGGTGTATTAGTTTACAAGTTGGAGGTGATTCTATTTAGGTGCCAAGCGAGGAATTAATGAGAAAGCTCCATTTCGATATGGTTTTCTGCGGAAAACATACTGCAAGGGAAGTAATTTACCTAACGGTTGATGTAAGAAAAAGATGAAATGTCGAGATAACTGAAATCAATCAATCACAAATTTTCGCTCATTTATATTCTCTCCCGATTCCAACGAAACAAAATGAGCCTATCGCAATTATACTTCTTTTCTCTCCTTTCCCCCGTGTCCTTCATCAAGTTCTCGGGAAGAATTCTAAAACTGTTTCCGTGCGTGTGTGGTTAGGCTTACGTGTAAAATCTACCAAATGGAAAGATCGAATAGATCCTTTTTTCTCATTTATTTTTCCTCCAAAACGCTTAACTGTTTCTTTCTTGTTGCTTTCTCCTCCTATATATCTTTCGCTTGTTGAATAAAGCATGTAAATTTCCCACCTTTTCCTGACGGTTCTACCGTCCGTCTGTCCTATTTCTCCTTTCACATTTAATTTTCCAGAACGTCAAAAAGTGGAGTAGAGAGCAGAAACCTGTAAGCCACAACAAAGTTTGATGAAAATTGTGATAAAACAGCAATTCGGGCTCTGAAAAATACAGGTCTAAACAAGTGTATCTTGTAGCTTGATCACCACGAGGTGTGCGGGTTGATTTTGGCATATGGTCTGGAAAGGAGAAAATTACAAACACAGACGAGACGAAACTCGATTATGATCAGTCATGTGAACTAATTTTCCATCATGGTATGTGCCCAATCCGTCCAAAAAGCTGTTGGAGTACACATTCAACATTTAGGTAGGCGGAGTCATCTTTACATGAAAGCAAAATTACTTCAACGTAAAAATAAGCAAGTGTTCTACCTACCTGACTATATGTTCTGTTTTGTAACAATGCCACTAGTAGGTACATACACGTGCGAGAAAGTATGAGAAAACTAGAAACACATCCTCGTAGTTTACACTCAATATGTTGCGTTTATAATTCCCGGATAATGAAATCTACGGCCCATGCTGATGCCCTGATGCTGTTGTTTAGCTTGATGAACAAAATTTGTAAGCGGATTAAGTGTTACTGGTTATTATTACCTTCACATCGATTTTTTCTTCAATTTCATAAATGCGTGTCTATTATTCTCAGTTTTTAATGGATATGAACTGTCGACGGCGAAGTAAGTTTGCTGTGTGTTCATTATCGTCATAGTAATCGTCAGAATTCTCGTGTTTCAAACATGATGGGATGGTGAGACGGTGCTACCCTATAATTTTTTATTTTACGTATTCTATATTTCTTTTTCGCCAAACGCGGTTTTCAGGAAATTAACCAGCAAAAATAGTTTATATCTAAGCACAGTAATTATAAGGACGCGAAAAGTTATTTTTCTACGCAAACGGCATCAAATCGTCAGCTATTTTTATTCGATCTAAATGAGAAAACACGGTATTCGTATATGCAAATAAATATGGGAAGTATTTTGTCTTCAGAAAAAGGCGGAGAGCGACGTTTTGATTTATTTTTTACTAGCAAATGTAGAAAAACTTCCAAAATGGAAGGTAAAAATTTGATTTCTCTAAATAATCTCGTGTACTTTCACTTAGAATTTACTTTCAATGTCCTTAGGTTAAAGAATAACACGTAGATCTAG
>JAHZNE010007210.1:0-18950 GCA_027744055.1 Callyntrura sp. NNG-2020 | reverse complement strand
TACTACTATGTATGCATGAATTCCCCCGTTTAATGTTATCCAGTCAATATTCACAAATTATGTGCCGTAGTACTTGCTCGTCTATTTTTCTAAAGATACATTTTTTGTTAATGCTCTTCTGACATGCAGGATGCCATGCCCAAGGAAAAGAGAGGCTTAAATGCAACATCTCTACGAGTTCAATCTGTAGTACACGTATGATTTTATCAAGAGTTTTTTCTTCCTCGTATTTATCATCAGAGTCTCTCTCCTCCGTAGCTCAAATGTTTAAATAAAAGAAAATCATGTGTTTTACGAAGAAATATGTTTGGATATTTGTGTACAAAATTCATTACTCATTTCTACATTGCCACACAGAGACAAACAAAGTTATATGGACACAAAAGGAAAAGGGTAAATGCTCTCGTAAATTTTCCCTTGTACGTATCAATTTTGTCCGAAGCAGCCGAGTAACAAATTATTTTCCCCGTTCGTTCGTTCCCCAATATTTTCTTTTTGTGTATATATATTTTTTATTTATTTACCTCACTTTGCCATTTTACTGGCTACAGCTCCGTCAGATCCGCAAAATAAATACTGCCCACAACGAGCTGCTTCCTCCACTTTTAATAGGATAAATATAGCTATAAATTAATCCATGTGACATACTATCCCAATAACATGCCTACTTAAAAAACAAAAATATCCATGTATCATTTTAATTTGCATTACGAATTGCCATTTTCTTTCCCCCATCCAACTTGCCACACAAGAAAAAAAAGTTGCACTGTATGGCCATCATCTTCATTTTATAACATAACTCGTTTTGATTATTATGAGTGTACCGGTTAATGCATGTGACGGCCGGGTTCTGGTCTGGTCCATGCTCTTATGACTCTCAATGACCATCTTCGGAAGAATGATGGTAATGATCAGATTGAGAACCTTTTAATGTTCCTCTTGGAAGAAACGCATATATGCCCAAGTGCACACAGTGCACTGCACCAGCAGCAGCAGCAGCAGCGTACACTCACACAGATGGTCTCTTGATGATTCATGGGCAACTGAAAATGTTCACTTGAATTATACCTATAGATAATGTACCTTTGTAATCATGCTAATTCTCCCGCAGCAGGAGCAGAAAGTGTTCTCAAGATGATGATGATGACGACGATGAAAATGAAATGTAATGAGGAATGATATCAAGGAAAGTAAGTAATTTTGACCACCCATTTATAAATACCCCATCATCATCGTAGTCATCATCATCATCATCATCCCATGCCTTTGCTGAGATTCAAGCAAAATTCATCCATCTTCCATTTTTCCAGCTTAGCTAGAGAGCAGAAAAGGAAATCAAAAAGAAGCAGAAGCAGTCTTGTGATTATCGAGAATAATTCAAAGAAGGAGAATAAAGTGTTAAGCCCAAATGGGATAGAGAGAGAGAGAGAGAGAGAAGAAAAAGAGTTAGGGAGAGCCAAAGATAGAGAGAAAGATGAGATGTGTTTCATTAGCTGTAAATTCGCTTCATCAGCTTCCTGAATTTGGTTCGCTGAGTGGCTACATTAATAAAAAAAAGTTTTTGAATTGTGATCATTTGAACAACAAGAAGCCGAACGAAGTGAAGCAGAGAAAGAGAGAGAGACGCAAAGATGCATACAGCGGCTGTTGCTATTATACTTTTGTTATTGCGCATCTACTAAACCATAATAATAGCTATACTCCTACACTCCCACTTGTGCACTCTTCCTGTTAACCACTGGAGGCATATATATCCACAATTTTCTGTATCCCGTTTGACCGATGATGGGGAGTGCAATCAAGTAATCAAGATAAAGCAAGAATTAGCAGAGCAGAGTGAAGCAATGAGAGAGAGAGACGAAGTTTTTGAAAACTTTTCCTTTTGTTACCTTTACCCACAACCATCGTCATCCCGATCAGAGCAGACTCTCTCTCTCTCCACTAAAAACTGATTGCTTTGCATACCAATGCTAAACCACACGTAACCTTTAAAAAGCAGCACAACAGAAGCAACTCTTCTAGAGAAAATGTAATGTGCCGTTTGCCTTCTACTGCTTGTGTGTGTGTTCCGATCTATTCTGTCAGTTCCTTTTTGCTTCCTCCACGCTTGGTTGAGTCATTTTCAAACACACGCATATTTTTCGTCAATAATATTGAAACCCTAATGACTCTTCTCCTTTTAGGGAAGGGAAATTAACGAAAAAGCCATCGCCCTGCTTACTTTAATACGTACGTACGGAGTACAAAAAGGAACGACGATGTAGTAAAAAGTATTCTTTATTATTCCTCTTTTTCGTCTTTGTATTTTGCTTCGTCTGAATTATGGTAATGCCTTTCAGCAGCAGTACGAAGAAGCATTGAACAAGTGCAATGTTGTTCCCGTTGCTGTTGTTGTTGTTGTTGTTATTGTAGCATTTTAGTAGCAATGTGCCCACAAGCATAACTAATATATTTTCTTGATCTTGCCCTGAGAATGTGTTGAGAGATTCCTTCGTCCTCATCCCCGCCATCGCATAAGCATCTTTCTACTGCACAAACTTCACGCGAACACATTTTGAGCATTTTTCACATTGACAGCAAATGACTGACACCATCGACGGCAATGATTTCCCCGAAACCATCATCATCACCAATTCTAATCACATTCAGACTGGGGGTTGTAGGTTGATATGCCAAATGCCCTGAAAAAATATATTTGGAAGGGGGGATTTTTTTTCGTTTTAGAGAGAGTGTAGTATTGCCCAAAATTCCAACGTACCTAAATCACATCCCCTAATGTGCTATATAAATCCACTTCTTACATTTGCGTCTGGTGCCTGGCTGGTTCGACGTTTGCCAAAAACATGGTCAGATACAATCTGTAATGACCACATTACCTTACTGAGCATGGCGGACACTGGCTAGAGCATGTCATGTGCAATGCTCCTTTTACATAATGTGCATTTTTTACTAATTCAGGTATAATTAAATAAATAAAGCGTGGAATCAAGGCGAGGTGGAGAAAGAAAAGAAGAATGATGAGGAGAGGAGCACGATGATGATGATGATAATAATCAGGCGAGAAATGGGTTATATAAATGTGCGTATCGAACGAAACACTCACGCTTTAAAGTGATAGAGAACCAGTCAGGCACACATTGTGTACGCACAAATCTGCATTAGAATTGGGGTGGAGGTGGAGGAGATTATTAGATACACATAAACGACGGGATAAGATGAAGGGGATGTCGAAAGAAAGTGTGAATTTAACGGGCGAAAACAACGTTTTTAGCCAATTGTGCGTGAAATGAAGCAGAATTTAAATTTGTGGGATGTTGTGTGATGATACGTGTGATGGAGATGTGGTGATGTCTGAAAATGTCTCTTGAGTAAACACTCGACACACACATAGACAGCGAGATTGCACGATACGCGTCTAACAAACTATCCTCGTCACCATTCATTCAGCCAACGCCAACTAGGGGGAATTGAATAAGAGATGGAACAACGTGTGTGCATAATTTTATTTTTTAGATCAAACGAGCGTGAAAAGAAGGAAAAGAAATGAAAGATGGTGAAGTGAGATGAGAAGAAGAGTCATGTCTGAGGAATGCAATAAATGTGGCGTGTGGATGTAATTCGTGTGTATGTGAGTGCTCTCGTATATTATCTTCATTTTACCGTCATCTTTAGTACCACCACCACCAATACCACCACCTTACAAGCTGTACAATAGAATGTCATGTTAAACAATTTTGAAATGTACCTTTTACCTTTTTCTCCCCTTTTGTTTTCTGGTTCCATCCCAAATCCAACTAGAATCGCCCATATGGAAAGTAAGTACGCATGTAATTTATTTATTAGGATTTCGTCTAGGTACCTCTCACACACACACACACACATTTATCACATTATGGCAGAGTTCAGTACTCCAAATTATCTTTTTTTTTCCTCTTATTACTCACCATCATCAGGATGAATGTTGTTATTACTATCATTTATTGAAATGTGCAATGTTTTTTGTGTCTATTAAGGCATGCAACAAAATTATTCCTTTCCTATTAAACTTAATAATGTGTACAAGGTGTTTCAAACATTCGCATTTGTTTTAATATTATGGTTCGCATTATGTGCGTGTACCTGAATGCGGTTAAATAAGGTGACTAGAGTGACTCGGTCTGTGTAGCAAAAAAGATCAATCTGCAGCTGACTAGACGATGGCCCATGTCTGCTTTGACCATATTTGACCAGTTCAGAAATCGTTTTTCAGCTTGTTTTCTAAGAAAAGTGGCTAAATCGCAGCGCGTTCCTTGGGGCGGAGTGCGAAAAGATTATGTTGATTTTCTTGTCGAGAAATTGTTATTATAACTTAATTATTGTTATCATCGGATTTTATCTTCATCTCTTCATTTTTTGTAATCGCTTTTTAAGTAAAATGTTAACGAATCAAAGGGAAACTTGAGAACCATCAATAAATTAAAAGTCTCACAAGTAATTGCTTGATTGACGTGAAACATTCTGTCGAATGACAATGACAACGTGTTAGAACGGAGAATTGATCCGTCTACTGTCTCCTATGGCACGGCTCCAACCAGCAGCAGGAGCGCAGGTACAAGCATTTATTTCATGTACAAACGAATAACATGTTGTTAATTTGCATGCCCTAATAAAATGAGCAGAGAGATGTTTGTTGCTTTTACTGCAAATTTATTCGCAAATCTCAAATTAGCGACGAAGGCGCCTATACGTTTCTAGTGAGATGTCTGGTGATATCGGTACACCACCTTTATGCGTGTCATTCTATTTATCTGTATCCGCTGCTTTACTCTGTAGCACACCGTGTCTACAAATCAAAATCAGCGTAATCTCCAAATCATATTCTATGATCATCAACGTCGTCTTTTCGTTGTTGTCTCCCTACGTGGTATGCAAATTGAACATTATTTACAACCTCAACGAGTCACGCGCTGCTGCTTCTAAAACGAATAAAACTCACGACTCCTTGAATATCACTGTTGTTGTCAAAAGGAACTTTTTCTCAAGTTTAGAATAGATAATTAAATACACGTCTTATGTCATTTTTGTGCTATTGCCACAACCATTGTCATCCCCGTCATCATCACCAACGCCTTCAACAACAACATAAATAATTAACGATGAAAACGTGTGAAAATGTAGATTTGCAGGGTGAGGATGAGCAACGCGAATGCCGAGAATATATATATACACACACACAATATTTCCCCATAATTTATGTTCCTCCCTCAAAAATTCCAAACCAAGTGAGTGTAGACATATTGGACATTAAAATTCTCCACAAAGTTCTGCCCGTTTATACTTCCCCGCATCATCATATTCTTGTTTCATTTTCATTTTTCATTAAATCACTCACTCTTATTTTTATTATTTTACAGTGTGATGATACCAAAAACAGAGTTGAGCTGCCTGAGTCTTCCCAGCAATTTATTTTGCCTTTTTATTGTTGTGCAAAAACTTCTCTCTGAGTCACAAGTCACGACAACTACAATTTTGGCGCTGACTGATGATCATGATTTTGCCGCAGTATGGTGGTGTGGTGACGGTAACTTTTTTTAGTCAGTTTGTGAGAAAGAAAAGATTACCAAGATTTCGAGACAGTCAAAAAGCTTTATTTTCTGAAAGCTTCACTGTGTGCTGATAACGATGATAATGACGGTACCAGCAGCCGCACCGCGTCCATGCCGAGTCTTTAGGCTCCTTCTTTAGAATTTGTGAGGCTTAATGACTATGGAGTCTCTCAAGTCCCTTTTTGACACACTGGGATCATGTCATATTTTATGCTAATTAATGATGTGGAAACTGACAGGGATATCCCAGTAACTACTTTTATTATATGACTGTGCAAAATTAATGATGGAACCCCATTGCAATTTTCTCTCTCTGCAGATAATAAACTTTATTTGATCAAAAACTCTCTTGCGTTGCGTACACTCTGTCCGCTTGAGATGCCCCACCATTTGCCTTATGTGATGGACCACAACGCTTTGTCTACCAAGTCCTCTCACTCATCTTCCATTTTTGCAAAAAAGGCTTTATTGCCGTATAATCATAACGTACACAGTAATAATGGTCAGCTTATTATTGACTGTTTATGTGCTTTGTGCGTACACACATGGTGTATAAAACACACAGGCACATATTTACAAGGTATTACATATTCCATATTGATAATATAAACACACTATCGTGCCGTGAGGTCGACCCTGCTGACCATTGAGATCGAGAAAGATCAGGGTAAACGTGATAGTACAAGAGCGGAGTCACGTGTATAAAAAATTACTGGTGTTTTTCAGTGGTTGCATATAACCATAAATAAGTTGTATCACACAGTATATTTTATTGCGGCGCTCTGCGCACAAAAAGAAACAAGCAAACTGACGGTTAGTGTACATTGTACACACACACAATCTACTTGTTTCACCTCTTGTTCCTCTGTTTTCGCGGAATAATAACTAATGGTGGGCGTTGGACAACAATCAACAAAAGATGTTGTATGCACACAATTCATTCCATTATTCCGGGCTTGAGAATGGATCCGAAAGCTTTTCCTCTTCGTTTCCATCTATTACAATTACTACTACTACTACAATGTGCACATTTTGTACACGCATTTACATTATATGTTGGTATAATGACGAGATGATGTGATATATCAAAAAAACGAACGTGGTATGTAGGCACATGTTTTGGCTGCTGCTGCTGCCGCTGCTGTGTGTGCTATTGCCTTAAAGGATAGAAAATGATGGTTCTCGGCCTAATGCATCCTGTTGACTTGCTCCCTGCCCTAATCGGTGCAATTAATCAATCTGGCAATTTCGCACATCCAAAAAACAGATAGATTGCCCCTTCCACGCTCACATCTTCACTTCCTTGCCTTCTTTTAACTCTTTAAAAGCCATAATATGATAATACGGCTTATTATTACTATCACTAGTCGACTAGTATACTATATATCTTCTCTCGGTTTTCCCTAACAATCTGTATGTAAACATGGTGGAGTTATGCGGAAATTTGTACACATACACATACGCATACTTTGTTGAGTGTAAAACACAAAGAAGGCATTAAAAGTAATTGTTCTTGAGTCTCTGAAAATGTCATAATGGCAGTACCTGACTGCGATTTTTTTCTGGCGAGCTTCCCGTCGCCTAAGACCCGTACGACAAGTTGACCTGGCGCTTCACCTTTTGTCGCCCATCATCATTCGCAACCAACAATAAAGTCAACAGTAATAAGGATGGTTCATTCTTTATAAAAATGAGTGTCTCTCTGCTATTATATGCTTTCTTTTCCTCTTCTCTATGTCGCTCTCTCTCTCTCTGACTTTAGATATGATCTCATCATCATCGTCTTCTCATAGTCGACTATTCAAATAACACGCCAGAAGACAAACAGCAGCAGCAGCATTCTTTAAGTGGATTATACATGCAAAAAACATGTAAAAGCATTACATTATTATTACGATCGTGAATCGTTTTGGAATAGCTCATTTTACTTGGTTGTTTAGACTTGTAGTACGCGCACTTTACGACGCGAATAAAATCGGTGTATTTGTTTGCACAAACAAAAAATGCTTTTTATTCGACTACCTCATCTTGTGTTTCTTGCACGAAATGTAGAAAAATGCCGCATTATTATTTTTTATTATTTTTTATCATCCTATTTACCTTTTGATGATGTGTGTGCCTACTTGGCGGATCTGTTCGCTTATGGACATGGGCCCGTCGTTGAACGATACGTGCTGTCAACTTGGATGGAGGTAAATGGGTTGCTTTCGGCAAAGGTGGTGGTGGTATTACGTGTGTTTAATTTTGTAGTATTAAAAAGAGAGAAAAAATCACTTCTTTGCTACATGCACGGTCTGAATGCATGTTATTACAAATTATGAACATTACATATTGTACGACGACGAGCGATCATACAAATGGAATTATAATATGACCCAATATCCACCGGATTGAAAAAAGGGAGTAGTTGCATCTACGTGTCGGGCTTAATCTGTTCTGTTCATCATTTTACCTCCTTTCCATCTTCATGATATTATCATTATTATTATTAATAATAATAATAATGAAGAAACCATGTTGGACTTTTAAAATAAAAAAAATGTTTAGAAAACGTACAAAAAATAAGCAGTAACAAGGCTTTGTTTCATCCACTTTACGGGCCGTTCCTCTCGGAATAATTTGTGGACAGACGACGACTCATTTGTTGGCCTAGCCCACATATGCAGCAGTAGCAACAAGGGAAATTTCTGCTGGTGTTGTTGCTGTTGTAGCAGCAGCAGCAGCAGATAGATGAAAGCTGCCTAGAAGCTTGGATGGTTAAGGCAATAATAACAGTATCTGTTGTCTACGTTGTTGTGTTCATCATCATCGTCATCCTATCAATCTCAGCACGATGAAGCCGCCGCTGCTGCTGCAGCATAAATATGTATCAGACAAAACGACTTGTGTCGTAAGGGAGTTTATTATTGTTATTGTTATAAAAAGATTCATTTTACAACCAAGAGGGACGTGAACAACGAGACAGAGAAAGTAAAGAGGTGAGATGACTAGCAAACAAGAGGCTTGTTTGTGAACTCGCTCCCCTCTCTCTCTCTCTCTCTCTCTCACTGCTTGTTTTTATAGTGTTATTATTAGTTCTTCGACACAGAAAGGAGCTTGTACTGATTGTTAGTTGAGTGAGCAATGAGTACCACTGAAGTTGTAAAAAACTGTTGTATAAAGAGGTTGTAAAAGGGCCACTTGAAAATCACGCCTGCCCATCTAATTTTTCAACCATAAATAATCATAAAAATATAGAAAAAAATGAATAAAGATAGAGAAGAGCGTGTTGTTATTGACTTGAACTAAATAACTGAAAGCTGGACTAGACCAAGCAATCCTTCATTGGAAGGGAAATTCATAACAGATGAATGAGCGTTATGCTTGTGTGCTGTCGCAGTTATTGAGAGGAGCAAGATAAAAAGTAAAGAACAACGGAAAGTTGTATTAGTGTTGTATTATATACTTCCAAACGGTGATATGATGAGGATGACGACGATGATAGTCAATTTTTATGATGAAGTCTCACATGGTGACTTGCCTGTGTGACTGCTTCACTTGACTGATACGATTTTCTTCTTCTCTTGACTACATTCTGGGGCAAATTATGATCCCGTTTTCTGATAAACGACCGTAGGGATTCTCGGGTGGGTTGAGAAATGATATGGAGGAGTTGGGAAAAGTAAAAGGAGATCCATTTTTACCGTATGCAATACAATACGGACGTTAATAAAATGTTTTATAGACACTTTCAATCATCTTAGTTTGGAAAAAAATTAAAGTGTGTGTGTAACGTACAAAGTACCTACTGAATGCAGATGTATAAAATACAGCAGGTCAGCACGACATTTCAGTTAGGCTTGTTATGATGATTACGATTGTACCATTTACAACTCCTACCTACCATTTCCCTCTCCCTCATTTCCCTACGCTGCCGTCGTGCCGTGGCTCATACATTTTATCTGGACAAAAATCTCAAATTTTATGATTTTCTCTGTGTAAAAATCATTTTTGGATTTTTTTGGTTCCGTTTGAAGGGTAAGACGAAAGATGTATGTGGTTTTAAGTATTTTTAAAAATATGCTTTTATTGCTGAGGCAGTACAGAACACACTGTTCCACCACCATCACCACCCTCCTCTCCTCCTTTAAGAGTGAATGAAGTGGAGTCGCGTTGCCCTTTATGGTACCATAACTAGAAAATCGTTATCAGTGAAGCAGCATCATGATCATCAACTATCAACTATTTACATCCTTCCATCATAATAGGATAATGTGCCATTATGAAAAGCTTACAATAATAATAACAACAAGAAACTTTATTTTTCTTCATTCATCATCGTCTCACACGGTTGGAAAAGTCCATAAAAATGAACGTGAATATTTAAAACTTGATACTATTTCGAGAATTATGCTGTATTGCTCGTTATCACACACATACACGCACAAGATGACGATGATGACGACGACGATATGATTAGCCATGAGCGATGTAAAATGTTAGGAGATTTTAAAAATAAATAGGATGCGTAGTTGCGTAGTGCGTCTGCTGTAGTAGTACCACCGTACACTTCTGCATGCTTTGGTTAGTAACTGGTAACGTAAAAATATCCCTGTATAAAAATAACTTGCTGGGATCGTATCATTTCCAGCAGAAAAAATAGTTTCGTTGTAACTCATCTCTAAACTCACCTCGTTTGTGGGTTGAGTGGTGTGTGTGTTTGAGAAAATTGATGTTACACGTTAAACTGGACTGTGATGATGAAAGTAGGAAGATGAGGATGACGAGGGGTGCCTTAAAGTCATTACTTGTCAGTTGTCCGGTAATAAGAAAGATGATGAGTTTGTGGGGATCACAAGATAGTATTTCATTCCCTGTATTCCTTATGACGCTCCCGCTGGAAGCCAGGAGGACTGCTGGAGAAAAAAGCGAGTTTAAATACAACTTCAGCCGCGTAAGCATAGCTTAAGATGGCATTATTACGGAAAATGGTCGTATGATATTCAGTTTTCTCCATTTAAATCAACAACTTCGTAGCTACACGTGATGATAAGTGCAACATGTCATATTGAGGCTACTAGCCATCACTCTAGCTGCTGAAATACTTAAGTGCAGTTGGCTTGACCCTGAGAATGTAATATTTATCTGTTAAATATAGGCTTCTACATGTGTGCAGTCTAGTTGTCTAGTTGTAATAGTTGCTTTAATATTCCTCCTTTTTTCTTTTCCCATTGAAAAGTTGGCATTTACTTAAAAATTTAACGCGTTTCGTAAACCATTTTATTCAGGAGGTGTTATTATGAGTTAAATGCAGCAACAGTAATTATATCCTGCTACTTATGCTTATTTTAGTAGTGAAACCACATTCCGCTATAACCACATTCGCATTCATCTTTCTGATTCGCCGAAGCTAATTATGAAGTACACATATTGGTTTGTTGTTACAAGCCGCCAACAAAATTAGACATTTAGAAATTTGAGCGGATATTCGGTTTCTCTCTCTAACAATATCACATAAATACCTGAATCGTTCTCAGAAAGAGGGAATGCTAGACCCACTTACTGTGTAAATAACACTCGTCAATAAAGCAAGCAGCACCACGTAGGTAATTCTAGGAGTGTTAGTAATATAACAACACTTCAACTTGTTTACCTAAATAAACAGAGATCACTCATGCCTCTCACAACTGAAGAAGGCGAGCCTTGTACCCTTTTTTACCTTCCTTTTACACAGATTCCTGCGGAGCGTCGCGGGTGAAACTTGTAACAGCCTCCAGCAACACGGCTGCTGAAAAGATTTGTTTTTTTCTTTCTCTCAATAGACAACCACATTTTTCCAATTGGAAAAATATTTTACGTCCCTGTAAAATTCAAATTAATAGCATTATGATTCAATATCCCTCCGCTTGCATCATAATAGTGCCTACTATTGAGCTATTATTACCCAAGCCGTGTTATGTATTCATTGAACATTTGAATCACAATGAAAATAACAAGCTGCCTAAAAAATTGGCCTGTTTGATGTTCATCGCCCCAAAATTGTTCTCCAGTTGGGAGAGTTTATAGGTACACTTGCACCGCACTCGATATGTAATTGTCACTGTCACCTTTTGCTTGTCCGCTGCTTGTCTACAGAAAATGCTTTGAGTTCCCGAGAAAAACGTGTAAACTATAACTTGCATGCAAAGCAATACACAAAGGAGAGAGAGAGAGAGAAAGAGAGAGGGAAGCAGATAGTTTACGACCACTAAACTCGTCGGGTGTTCATCCCCTTTTTTATTTTATTGACATTAAAAGGTTTCCTCTGTGCTGGTTGTTGTTACCCGTTTTTATGGGTCTTCCTATTATGCTCCCTTTCTATTTTACACCAAAAGCGTCATCATCATCGTCGTCACCACCATCATTTTCTTCCCTTGTATTATTATAATAACCTTTTCGGATTCGCCACGATTCCCTTTCCGTTTTTATGGAAAATCTCCGCTACTACTACTACTACTAATACTACTAGTCCTACTCCACATGTCGTTCCAAGGCTGGAATTCTGAGAAAAAGCATTAAAACACGTCCATTTAGAATTTGTGAACACTTTTGGTGATATTTTTGTGACCCCCTCCGTCGTCTGGATATGGGTGACCTCCCAGCGAATTCCTTCACAGAGAATAGAAAACCCTGTTAGGGGAAAACGAAAGAGAGAAGAGAAGAAGAAGTGAGATGATGCTTAGAAGTTAACTTTTTATAGTTTAAAAAGATGACGCTATAATGCGGTGATCATCGTAAATTCTTTGGACAGAGTCGCACAAAAAGAGTTTTTCGTAATAATTCCTCTCCTTAACTAACTTTTTAATGGCCGTCATTAGTGGAAAAAGCACATTATGCGTGTACCTATTACTTGTCTACTAATGATGATGACGATGACGATGATAAAAGGGAAACAGTTCATCACATCCCATCAAAATACTTTCATTATATTACGCATTCTTAATAGCGCACTCTGGCAGAGATTTAAATCCGTGATAGCAGCAGTAGTAATAGTGGCGTAGTTAGCCTTACAATCATCATTTCCAGCGGCTCAATGCTGCAACATATGCACCCATAACAGCATCTTCGTCTAAAAATGGTCAGTTTAATATAAAACACGTCAAACTACTTTTTAAAATGTGAATGTGATGATGAGAATCTCGCTGCTTGCTGGCCTCATCAAAAAGTGAGGAAGTAGAATAACGTTACTACATGTCCCCATGCCTCTCTCTCCAGAGATAATAGGTCTTTTGCTGGAAAACTTTTGAAAAATGGAGAAGAGTTAGAAGGGTGAAAGAAAGACTCAAGAATTTCGGGAAAACGTGTCACCTTTGACAGAATTGACGTCGTTGACAACACACACACACAGTCCTCTCTCTTTCTGTGGTTGTTTTGTTGTCCCCGCTGGAAATACCGTGATTGACTTTAGGTTTACCCCTTAAAAACATGAGCATTCAAGAGTCGTGATCAGCCTCTTGACTTTAACAAATTCATTCTTCCTTTTCCAACATTTCATCCTCCTTCCTCCTGATAGCATCGACTTTTCCTATAAATTTAGCTTCTTTTAAGCGAGTAAATCGTAAGGCGCTATATATTTACCTTTAGTGCCTTCCAGTCGAGTCGTGTAGGAGTGTGCATCTCTAATAATAATACAGTTGAGTGCACACGAGAAGTTTTTTTACCCAGCAAAAATTTAACATTTACATGTGTACATGACATAACCGTTATCTAAAGCGCCGACATGATATAATTATTATTACCAGAAACTCCGCTCTGGCTTTGCGTCTCGCTTTTTCTATCATCATAATACCTTCTCCGCTTTATTGAAAGGCGTGTAGGAAAATATTGGAATAAACGAAGCTTAAAAATAGTCCTATTATTATTTATGAATTGCTTTATAAGAGGTGTAAAAGTTTCATAAAATATCTGGATCACCTTCCACTCCACACACAAGACACACACGGCCATGATCTCTACCGTCGTCGTTGTCGGAGTTTCAGGATAATTTAAGGGGAAAAGTTTTTCGAGCACAATATGTTCACGATCTTGTTAACTTATTTTTCATCCTACGATTTTTTTTATTCTTCACTGCACTAAAGGGCGCACACCAATACCGGCGCGCATACATGCATATTAACCGGAGAACAATTTGTCTGTTCGTACAGGTGCATATAGAGAGAACATAGTTGTAGTATTCCTTAACGGAAGACATGTTCCAATTTCATGTTGTGTATACATGAGAGAATTTACAAATAGAAAAGCCTATTAAGTTTACATTCTGAATTGGTAATGCCAGTAATGATTGTTATTCCTCTTCCACTCCAGCAGCACCAGCAGCAGCAGCAGCATGCGTGCACCCTGTATAAAAATATGAATGGATAATTGCCTCGGATAACAAGTAAATCGTACTTTTCAAGTTTCATCTTTTCTACTTTTAGTTTTGTAACTTGTTTAGTGAGCAGTTTACTCCAAGAAAGCGCCAGTCTTTCAAATCTCATTACTATTTTTACAAGCTGTGAAGTACATTAACGATTGTGTAGGGAGCTCACTTACCCACCTTATTATTACTCTTACTACATGTTTCACGTCCGCATATTACCATCATTATTATTACTACTATTCGTCGTACTATATTCTACTGGCAATAAATGAGCCGTTGACTGGATAAGGGCAAAATATTTTTCCTAATAATTTTTTCTCCATGAATATTTGTACATAATGTAAGCAAACCAAATCATTAGCCATGTGGTCAGGCTCTCTCTCTTTCTCCCTCTCTCTCTCTCTCTCTGGTAAAAAATCATCATCCTCCCATAACCTCCACAAAATACACAAAGATATCCCACAGGGTGTAACGACGATAATTCTCTGAAGAAAGAAAGGAAGAAAAAAAACGACGATGAACCTTTTTTTTACCAACTACCTTTCTCAATACTCTAAAGCCCCAAACGCACACCAACAATAACAACAACAACCGCAGCACACCTCTCTGATATTATACACTGTACGCTGGGTTAGGGAAGAAGTGAACAATAGAAAAACACCAGTTTCACCAGTCGTTTGTTTGGGATGTGCTTTGTATTGTGATGATGATCACGATAAAAAGGTAACAGGTAGGTAATTCGAAGATCCCTCGAGCCGGTTGCTCTCTTCGGTCAATACTGAATGGAGAAGGTATTATAAATACGTGTACTCTCTGTACACGCAGGGAAGGAGGAAGGAAACATTTTTTTCTTTCTTTGGTAGCAAGAGAGAGAGAGAGAGATACATATATACCTACACGATTATCTCGTGAACGTGTTGACTAAAAGGCATTTTATTCTGGGGTGTGCAACTGTGGACGTATTATTATTACAACCTGGTATGGTAATATGGGTTATATCATCAAAGGAGGAAGATAGACCACGTTTTTCTTCTCTCTCACTCTTTCGTGATTTCCCTAAACATGTTGGGGAAGAAAAGAAATTTGTTTCACTTTAGTTCACATCCTTTCCTTTGCCAGTGTGCTGTCGCGTGATGCAGGTGGTAACTCTGGAGGAAAAAAAACTGTGAGTGATGGTGGAGATTTTTTTTGCAAGTTACAACTAACACATATACGATTGCCATAACGGGTTTCACACTTTAAATTGGCCATTTTTCTCTTTCATGTGAAGTGTGAGTCCTCTTGATAAGGGGAGGCTTGTCGTTGTGTATTGGTGGGGTATATGTTACAGCCGTAGTGCGTGTGTGTTTCGCAGTTTTGAAGAGACAGAGAAGGTTTTGTTTATTATTGTAACTTATAATACACAAAGATACGAACGTGCTTTGGAATTTTTGCGACAGAATGAAGGGGAAAGAAATATTAGCTGTCATAATAATAAACAGACTCGTCGTGGTAGTGGCGTTTCTCGTGTTTTCCTTGCTGTTTTGCCTGTTTCGCACGTCATCTGCGGAGGATGAACCTAGAGTAAAAATCCCAACGGGAATTTTTCACATGCTATTATGTCCCATAAGATTCTGCTCGGTGCTGTTGAAGGAGACAACCGCATCAGTAATAATAATAGTAACTCTCCATCTTCATCTGCTCGTTCAAAAAATAGGCAGCAAAGTTACCAGTCACTTCCTTCTTCTTCCTCTCACAAAGGCGACCACCACCACGACGATGAGATACAATCCCAGGGAGAAAAATCCAAGAAAAATCGTAACGTTCCATTCCATTCATTTTTACATCCATCCGCATCATCATTTTCCCAGATTGCGTATGATTCCTCAACTACCACCACGACGAGTTATTTAAAAAGTAGTAAAAACCTCATAAACTCTAACCGGCAAGGCAAAGGCAATAGCAGAACACTTGTTAAACGATCCGCCTCCTCCTCCTCTTTCCCATCCTTTGCGGCTACCACCACCACCGCCGCCGCAGTAGCTAGTACTTCATGTTGGCTAAACTCGGCAACCTCCACAGCGTGGAGATATCTTTTGAAAAAACAGCACCAGGACAATACCCAAATGGTACTCACTGGTCGAATAGAGGATGTCATGGTTTTACGTAGGAGATATAAAGAACCCCAGCCCAGTCCTACAAGTAATATCATCGATGAGTCTGTTGTTGCTGATGATGATGACGACGATGATGATGATGACAACGACAAGAAGGACAATAACAGCAACAAGGAAAATGAAGGGAAGCGTCATGCCCCAGTCCCTACCAGTAATGTTCCCACCATCATCACCACCACCACCAGTACTGCAACAACATCACAACCAAGTAATCTCGATGATGGTGATGGTGTCTTGAGTACGGCTGACAGTGACAATGACGAATATGAATTTGTCCATAGAGGATATACCACCACAATGACTTCAGCTTTTGCCTTTTTCCCCACCGTGGAAACGCATACCCGTAGTAGTGATGGTGGTGATGTTTCTGAAACGTCGGTAGAAAAAATCGGGTTGAGTACCGCATCCACGGCTGCTACTATCCCTGCTACTGATGCCGACGACGCAAACAACGTTGCAATTTCCCCGGCAAGTATGTCGGATACAAAATCCAGAACAAGCTACAGTCAGACAGAGGAGGAGGGGGAGGAGAAGGAGGACGACGACATCAACGACGACGACGATGATAATAGTGATTTTGATAACAATAAAATTGGAACGAGCAGTAGCAGCAACAGCAGCAGTGAGGACATCAACTTCTCTTCATTATTATTACATCCACTTGAACAAGAGTTAGTGGAACAAGTAGAAAAGAAATTGAACGAGATTGTGGCAACCACGGGAAAGTATGAGTTTGATAACATGGAGGAAACCCATATTTTACCCAAAGAATGGGATACTCCTGATCGTAACAGTAAAAATGGACGACAAAGAAGAAAAAGAACACCAGCACTGGAAAGATGGGAAAGTGTGAAACAACTGGACACAGCACACCAGCCGGGGAATGCAGCAGCGGTGGTTGCAGGGCCGCAGAAGAATGCTGGTGAAAAGGATGATAATGATAGGAGAAACGGGGATGAAGAAAATGATGATGGTATTGGATACTTAAAAAATAATAGAGGCACCAATGGTGATGATGGTGGTAGTGGTGGTATTGATGATGGTGGCCGCATCAATCATAAAACTATTGATAAGGACCATCTCACCGTCAAGAAACGAACAGGTTTTACAGAGAAACTTTCCCAAAAGTATTCTCGTTTTTCCCCAGAATTTTGGAAAGAAATGGCAAAAAGCTTGAAGAGGAAGAAATTGGCACGCAGTCCTAATATGTCTGTGGGGGTTCCGTATTATTATTCGCGAAAAGAGGAAAATGGTAATGATAATATTAATAAACGGCGCGGTTACGACGCCGAAGAAGAAGAAGCTGCCGAGTCAGGCGAATACGCGGTACTTGTCCGAGTGAAACGTGTGATTAGAGGAGATCGTGCGCTTGAGAACACGGCAATTATAATTGATGGTTTTAGTTATCAAAGAGGACGACAGGGATCCTTTTTTCCTTCCTACGGTGCGTTTCCTCGGTACAATTATGCTTGCAGTGGTGGAGGAGGAGGAGGCGGTGGTGGTGATAGCAGTAGCCCAGCTACAGTGCCATTATTTCCAAGGCGCTTTGCTGGAGGAGGTTTGCCCTCAGCTGTGCGTGGAGATACACGAATTTTCATTTTGGATGTTGATAAAGATAAACGAATAACTTTGGCTACACAGCCGCTACCTGTTACGCTGAGAAATTTGCGAAGGATTGATGAGTCTTCTGAGGAAATGCGAAAGCCGAGAGGTAAGAAAAAAAAAGTTTCTCTTTTTCTCTGGAAGGAAAGACGCAGATGAAAGGTAAAAAAAATACAAGAGAAAAATAGAAGTGGTTTTTATAGAGGGTATAACTAGAAAGTTTTTTTGCTGGATACTACACGCTATTAAAACAACCGCGTGCTCTCTCTCAATCACCAAAAACAACATGATACGTTTCTCAGATCATTTTTCTTTCTGCCTTTCATGGCTGCTGCTGATCTGGCTGGATGGTTGAGTGATCATTAAAGCGTCGCTGACTCTAAAACTTGTGTTACATTCTGACTAAAGCACACGGTCGACTTACCGTTTTATAATAGCGTACACGTCTAGCGTAACATCGCAAACATTCAATCTTCTGGTGTAATTGAAACGGCACCTTTTATACCAGTAGTACCCAAAAAAAGAAACGCCAGCGTTTTAAATTAGTGGAGAGTACGCGCTCTTTTAATAACTCAGATGGTATTAACTTGTGGGGAATATATAAAGGGGTATATTTTGTGGAAGACGAGATTAGAAGGTACATGCTATTTGGAAGAGAAGGAACTAGCGGGTGACTTCAAGGTGGGTGGAGTACCAGTTACGGCTTGTCACATTGACATGCTTATTCCATTGGTTTTCTCTAGTTGATAAGATACATTCCAAATGACGTCTAAAGTTCGAGCCATTGCCATTTGAGCAGCGGGGTAGAAAATGTCGCTGGAGCGGGAGCTACATTACATTCGTATCAATTATTAATAACTTTGGGTTAGTTTGCTAATAGAATCTTGTCCGTATTTATTTATTATGTGAGGAGTGACATTGCAAGGCTATCGTATCCTTGCTTGCTGTATGAGCGTTATTAAAACGACTGTAATCTTCTTAAACGTGCCCTTTCAACGGGATTACTCTTGACTCGACCAATATCGACGACCAGAGAGATAGCGAGAGAGAGAGAGAGAGAGGCAGAGAGACAGACGCGAATGTGTGGTGTTTCTATTGTCGTTATCAAAGATGGGCATCTCTTTTCTCATTACTAAAGTTCCAATTAATATGTTGCTAAAATGACCAAAATATGTATGTATTTATGTTCTTAAAAATGCCAAAATATGTGGTTAAATATGTGGTTAAAAT
>JAHZNE010007209.1:0-22602 GCA_027744055.1 Callyntrura sp. NNG-2020 | reverse complement strand
ATTCATAGCAAGTAGAACCTACAAAGCCAGTTTTAATTGAATATATGATGAATATCCGACATCTATACACAATTATACCATATTATATACATATTTATAGTAAAACTTTCTAGTAGTGATGATTAAAGTTAATAATTTAATAATAATTTGTAGTACCGTCGTCCTGTAGGTATGTATCTCGCTTTGCCCCGCTTTACAAAATACTATTCAATTTTATATGTAGCTACTATACAGGCTCTGTGTCATCCTCTGAGATGATTCACTTGACACTTTCATATTGTTTTGTTAGTGTTGCTCTTCTTTCTCAACCTTTGCACAGTAGCAGAGAAACGGCGTAACACAGAATCAGTTCATTATTAACCGTTTTTGAAGATATGCGATTACTTCAAAAGCAATCACAGCTTGTAATATATTCCTGTATTACTAGTGGGAACGGTGTTGGTACATTTATTCTGTAATTGAATTAAACGTACTGTGCCTAATTATTTGAAGATGAATGAAATTGAGAGTTTCAGCAATTATTTATTAGTTTGCTTATGACTGTTCTAATGAATTAGTAGTATAAACGCGTAATGAATACGGATTCAATTGTACGTAAATGAATGAGACTGAAAATACCCTTCTGATGTATGTATATTCCAGAGAATGAAAGAAAAAACCAGATACGTAAAGTTAGAATTGTAAGGAATGTCGAGATGTAGGGGAATGCTACGTCGTGTTAAATGATGCTAAACTCTTATGGTTATGCTTAAAGTTAATGTTGCATTGGTTTAATCACGGCTTGATACACACAATGTTGTTACTATTGTAGCTGTTTCGGTTTAGTATTTGGAAATGGAAAACTAACACCACCACCACAGAAAGTAGACCCAAACATGCACTTCCTCCGCTACTACTCCCCAGATGTATCTCGTTTGTAAGCTTTGTTTAAGATTTGCCATGCTTTGCGATTAAAAGTTAGAAAATTGCAAATCCAAAAGACTGGTGTACTGCGACGACCACGACTACCGTTAATACTATTATTACTACGACGCTACTA
The DNA here is from genome assembly GCA_027744055.1 of Callyntrura sp. NNG-2020. Lineage (NCBI taxonomy): Eukaryota > Metazoa > Arthropoda > Collembola > Entomobryomorpha > Paronellidae > Callyntrura > Callyntrura sp. NNG-2020. The sequence continues at coordinate 21,563 of JAHZNE010007209.1, read as the reverse complement.
CCTGTGTATTTATAATACGTGCCGTTTGTTACTACCTTTAGTTGTCGATCGATAGTTGATAGTGGCTAGAGACCGTCAGGTTCTTCATTGTTGCCACCTGAGTTTTTCTCTTGCTGAGAGAAAAGTAATCTTGCAATTTCTCTCACTCAGCAAGCATTTCGATAAAAACTAAAGATCTAAATTATTACACGTTGATTCTAGGCTATACAACTACCTATTTAGACTTCTATTTGTGTAGAGTATTTATAGGGTACGAAGTGTGTAGAATATCAAACAGTTATGTTGTAAGTTATTGCATTTAGTTTAACTTTGCAATATTAACTGGGGCCACCGACATGTGTTCATAGACAAATGATATAATGATGATTATAGAAGGAGTCTAACGGTAGTTAGTGTAGTAGCTCTGATCATACAGGTAGTAAGGTCATGTAGTGTTGGTATAGGTTGATGCTGATTGTTGTGACCTAAGAGTGCGTAAATATATTCGTAATAGTTATAGTTGCTTCATATATATATACATTACATATATGCACATAAAGATAATTATCGGCTAATTTAGCTAGGTATCACTACAACGAGAAAAAATATCTCTATAATATACATAAATTATCCTACAGTAAAATAATCATTACATATGTAGGTAGTGTAGTAATATACACGAAAAAAAATCACAAGTTCATGGGAAACTCAGGGAAAACTAAATTACATATTACTTACTCATTGTATGTGTAACTAATTAAATAACATATAGATAATCTAGTTAAAACTAATACTTCAAGAAGAGCTAGCCACCAATACGGTTACCTATTCTCATTCTCATTTAACGCTGTTGTCTTACGGTAATTCGAAGTTGTCATTTTTTATTTTCATAATAATGTTTTTTCTGACTATTTGTCGCAATTTCAAGTTTATCGTCTCATTTCACATATTGTTCATTGTGTAACATGTTGTGTTCATTTCCACAAGACTTTTTTAAAGACTTTATTCTCATGTACAATAAATAAATAAATACCAAATTGCTGTTTTGTTTGTGTTTATTTGTGAACAAATGGAGAGACTTTTTCCAACTTTGCAATCAAAGGAAGATGATACAGTCTTCAATCATCTTTACGTTATATACGCTATATGTGTTTCTGCCACCTTTTGCCAAACTGAATTTCAAATAAGAAGTCCTGTATGGTTAGTGGTTACGTAAATATATCTTAGTATCAATAACGGTAAAAACTTAGTTACTTTGGTGTCCATAAAAATATTTATCACAACAACAGTTTATTGTGTTAGTACAAATGAATATAAAATAGAAGTAAGGAATATTTAAGTACATTAATTAAAATTCAAAAGTAAGCATATAGCATCGATTTTCCAGTAAGTAGATAGTATCCATTTATACTAGGTATCTATTGGTTATGTCATATGTCATATTGTGCTTAAATGGTTCCGAACTTAAAAACATAGAGCTAGGAGAAAAGGAGACCTACGAAGCGGAGCGAGCTACCACATTTAATATCTTAATGAAGGATGATAATAATAATCATTAGTTAATAAGTGTAATAGTTTCAAGTTTACAACATTAATACAAATCGACATACAATGATTTCAAAGAGCATTCAACTGTATCAAAGTACGAACTAAGATAGCGTAGAAATCTGTAGAGTAAATTACTAATTGATCTACTTTACTGTTCTTGCTATTAACTGTTACAAATTGTCCAACATAAAATAGATGTCGTTTTGCTTTCAAAGAAACTAGAATGTAAACATTATTTTAAATGTTTACTCAGAAATAAAATGAAATTTACTTTCCTGCAATATTTAATTCCATACTTGGTTTTTAGAGATTTTTTTGAAAATTTCAAATTTCACATTCGAACCGAATTAAAAAACAGGGGTATCCTAAGTACTTACTGTAGTTATTCGAATATGTTATTGACGGTATATATTATGCAATTTAAAATTCGCCATATTCCAAGTACTGAAAAGTAGACTTCGTACTGATGTAGCTTTGTTCCCAAAAAATAAACAAAAAATGTTTTTAATCGGCAGTTATTGAGATTTGCTGGTACCCATCGTTAAACGTACTAGTGACGAAATGAAATCAGTTTTGTCTGAGTTTATATAGGTTTAACCCAGTGTAATATATATAGTAAAGAATACAGAGAAGAGACAGGAAATATAGAAAACTTTAAATGACTGATTTTGGATCTAGTTTTACTCTTTGTTATGAAGCAATATATGTATGATTATCAAATATTATTAGAATTACTAAGTACCAAGAGGAACACCGTATTATTTTTGTAGATGAAAATTAAGAACCTTCATACTTCATACTTATTATTCTCTGCTTTTTGACGGTTAGTTGATACATGTCGTAGGGCACGTTGTTTTATTGCTAACAATGAGAACTGTTTGCTTTTAACTATTCAATTTCCTCTGAGACATGAACACCAATCACATTGTCAATTGTCATTAATCCATTTATTCCCCTCTGGGGGAATTATTGGCTCAAGAGAAAAGGCAGCGCAGGCTAGAAAGTATATATATATATATGACATTTACCTACCTACTTGTAAATATCGACATTTTTACGGCGAAGTCGAATATTATAGAAAGGAACGCATTTATTTGTAAAAATCGTCTTTATATTTATTATCAGCAGATATAATTTTAGAATAATTATCTAATTGTAATTGTTATTAACTATGATATACGCTCCTTCGTACGATATGACAAACACACTTACAGCATACGGATTAATTAAGCCTGTTTTGTGGACTTTCCTACGTGTTAGCAGAATCCCAAACATTTGTTCGAGCTTTATCGTGTATGTATGTACATAAACAGTTTAAATCAGGTTGTTAAAATCGTAATGTGCAGTTGTGTAGCTATACAGCGTAATTAAAAACGTGGAATGAAAGGATTAAAATTGCCTGTGTTAAAAGGATTTCTAAAGAAAGTAAATGTCGAGCGAATTTCAAATATCTTATTCGAATTGTTTACTGTAAGACAACAGATAAATAGTGCGCAAAGTAAGGAATAAATTCAATGTTTATTATCTTCTTCTTCTTCATCGTCCGACCCTACCATCTGTACAAATCAAGTTTAAAAAGAAACTTTTGTTTTACACTGTGTTAATTTTCACTTTCCAACAATTCGACTATGATGTGTGTGTGAGAAATAATTTTACGTTGTGTAAGTATATCGTTGTATTGTAGTTATTAACTTAGCTGAATTATATCTAGTTTAATTTTTATGATAAGTGTCGGATCATCATATATATACATGTTTTATGAGTACCAGGCAGCAGCGCTAATACATAATATAATTTCTGTAAACACGAATCGGGTCAATGATGCAATCAGTAAAATGAGTCTCTTTTGTTATTTTTCATCGCCCAGTTTTGAAATATACGTATATTTATAAGCTGTATTTAAATATTTTTAATGACAACATGATCACAGTAGACTAACCTGTATAGCCAATACCACGTCTAGAGTGTAGATATATATACCTAAGCATGCTTATCTTAGAGTTAACCGCTCATGATAATTTAATATCACCAGTAATTTAGTAGGTATGTGTGATTAATAAAGAAATAGTTGTCGGTAGCGTGGATAGAGTTAAATATGATAATTATTTAATGGTGTACTTGTAGGTAGTGTGAAGCCCCTAAAATGATGAACAGAATACGACGTGCAACTTATCCAAAGGTGTAAAAAATATTTTAGAAACTGCATTATATATAAATATAGCATACTTTGATATCCTCAGCATTATGCATGATAGCAGAAAGTCTTATATAAATACCTTTAAAACTTGCTGACTTATGGGATTTGCAATGAAATCGGGATAAAATACATTAAAAAAATTTACTTGGATGCAGCAACCTAATTAACTTTGTGGGGAATGAAATCTAGTAAGTTGCATGCAAGGTGACGACTATATATTATACAATATAACCGATTACAATTTTCTGGACCTGAGACAGTAGTGCAGCGAAAATTAAAAGATAGAATAGAGGGAGGATTTTCCTTCGTACATACAGAGAAAGAGCATCATTCGTCGCCCCCGGTGAAAGGTAATTATTTTATACTTGGTTGGTTGTTTCGAAATAGAGCTACCGGACAAGGACGATATTTTTTAGTTCTTGTCTGATTACGCGAGATAATATTAAATATGACGGTGGGAGAGGATAGAGATTAGCAGGTAAAAAGCAACGGTGTTATGATATGTTTTAATAAGAAAGTTTTGCTGTTATTAGTTGCTATGATTATTTATGAAGAAATGTCTACTTTTTGTCATTATTCTTCGATGCCATAATTGCTGTCTTGTCCTGCATTGATTACTGATTTTACATTCTCAGTGACTTTGTCAGTCTTAAAAATTAATCTGTAACTCTATGTAATTATCTGTTGTAAATAATTTTTTTCCAGTTCATATATATTTCTTCCTTTCTGTTTTTTTAAGTTAAGAAATGAGTTTATTTATGTAGTCTGATATAAAATAAATATTCTGATTTAAAACCACGATAAATAAAAAATATATATAGAACTTAAAATGCTAAGTTATGGTTATGTTTATATTCGGGTTATGATTTGTGAAATACTAGATTTATTTGTTTACTTTATCATTAGAAATGAATACTACATTAGAATTATTATTATTGTTATCGTTACTGTATTGTTATACCTATTGTTATTGTTTTTGAAGACTGGCAAAGACTGCAAGTTTAAACGAAACACCACAACATTTCTACCTCAACAAAAGTTAATGGTTAATAATAATAATAATACTAATAACGATTAATATTTTTTTGATTGGAAGACGAAAAAGGAGTGAAAATTTCCAGAATTTATTGCTATTATTATTATTATTATTTTCATCATCATCTTTATGTAATTACTGAAGAAGCATTGTATATTATTTCATTTTGGTTTTCGTCAAAGACGCTTAAGTTTACAGTTTATTTACCAGGATAAGTTAAGGTTATACGTTATTTTTTGTTATGTAGCTATAGCGATAATAATATTTAAAAAATTATATATACCTAATCAAGAAGAAGAGTAAAGAACCTGCTATGTTGTTTGTAGCCGGAATGTTTTCCATACGTTCAAGGTGTTTGATTGATTTCGATTATTTTAAAATACATCACAATTTCATATGTTTATACATTTAACCATTATCCCATACTATTTAAAACAATGAATAAGTGACAGCACGCAACTCTGTCAATTGTGGCGAATTAGGTTGATGACACCGCTTGATTTTTACCTGTTAAAGATGATAGATGTTTCATAGTAGTACATAGATCTAAATATCTACATCATTCATATTATTCTTTATCGTTCGTAATGAAATAAAGTTGATATATACGATATTTATTAAAATATTTTAGAATAATGTAAGATCAAGCAAATGTAGAGTAAATACATTAAATTAAACTGTATCCAATTACGAGCAAGGTCAAGTGAGACGGGACATAATATTCAAAATGTAAAGTAAAAGAGTTATTCAACAATAAATTAAATACAAACTAAAATTTATATGTGTAATATGCTGTATTATTTTACATGTTTACATCTTCATCCCAGGGGCATACAAATGTACAACAGTCCATTGCTATCTGCTTACCACGATTTATTATCCAAATTTGTCGTTATTCATGCTGAGGTCTCAATTCCCCACTCCAATTAGTACTGTTCAGTGAAGCATTCCTTCCATAAATCGGAGATCTCACGGGTTAGGTAAAAAGTCGAAACGTCCGCTACAATCAAGTTAATAAAATTACGTTTGATAACAAAATAAGCCTTACATAAATTCGATGATGGACAATAAAATCCTTTATTCCGATCTTCAGACCAGATCAGAATTCCAATAGTCCATTCCTTTATGGGATTTCCCTCTTTACCTTTGATTCCCCGTGAGTTAATGAATCCATTTTTGTCCTCTTTCGTATGACATTAACGAGGGGACATTGGAGGCTGTACCACAGCGATCCGTTTCATATTTTTACGTAGCAATGCTATTTTCAATATAAGACTCCATGCCAAGTCAAGTCACTAGGGAGGTTTAATCATTCATCCGTTCAACATTTCCTAACAGCCATGAACCCAAATATTTCATAATGCAAAATAGACAAATATATTTTTCTGTATTCATTTCCCAATTATCAAAAAAAATCACAGCAGCCTCGCTCCCCAGACTGCTAAGATTCATGATACAGCTTACACTTGATTTGGAAATATTTAAGAGAAATCATTTTTGACAACATGAGAAAATCCTTATGAGATTTAATATGGGAAATTGATAGTGAGAGAATGGTATTGTTTACCCCTTTGCTATTTTTTTAAACTTCATTAAGTGCTGACAAAAATATCAAGTAGTGTCCAAAGGTCATTAGTCATTATAGTTCGCACTATTTTGTGTTCTGTTTCTCAGTATTTTATGATATTTTATGGTTTATGAAATGGCACTACTCTCTCACTATCAGTTTTCCGTATTACATCTTTTACATACATCAAGGATTTTATCATATTGTCAAAAATTAATTTTTGAAGTATTTTGAAAAAATGAGCTGTGACTTTGCATGAAGACTCATATTGATAAGAGCATTGCTACATAAAAATATGGAGCTGTGGTACAGCTTCCAATGTTCCCTCGTTAGAGTGACCGATGATTCTAGGATTGTCCCTTTGTAATGTGAAATTTATATAATCATTTTGTATTGGCCATGACGATCTAGAGCTGCATGTGTGATACTTGAAAAGTTTTATCAGAGTGTGGCTATATGGACTTAATTTTATTTCAAATTTGGATTCAGTGAGTCCAATTGCCCCTTCGTAACAAGTAAGATCAGTCTACGATGAGAATGAAAATTTTCACCCTGGGGATAGAAGAGGTGGGGATTAATGATTTCATTATTGAATTTTCTGTCAATTATCATTCATTATTGTAAACTTTGGATGACTATTCAAATTGTTGGACATTTGGTATATCATTTTAAACATTGTTTGCATTAGAAATCCGAATATATTGAAATTTCTCTCGAACTTTCTGTTTGTTAAGAACACATTCCTTCATCAAATGACTAATATGACTGACTGAAATTAAAAAAAAAATTAATATACAGACTGGAATACATGAATACATAGACGATCGGTATAGTAAATATTTCACTTCAAATTCAAAGAGTCCTATAAAAAATCCAAAGCAAATTGCTTCATTAACGTTCTTAAATAACTTTAGGAAGGAACTTTGGTTTTATATTAATATTATAAGTTCAGGATTAAATTGAGGGTTTTTTACTCCTTACCCTATCTTGTCCAGCCTTGACCGTAAAAACTACGATAAATCATTTCGACTTTGAGATATTTTGAGGTAATGAATTTTAAATGAGTTATCGGATCCTGTTAATGAGAAAAAATGCATTCAAATGAAATGTACAACACGGATACAATTTGCATTACATAACCATCAAGATCGACATGTCACCAGTTAGTAGTCATTTATGACAGTTTGAAGTTCTTGAAAATAATATGAATTTAGATGACACAGTACAGTGGAACATTTTTCGCCATACTTATAAAGCGCGTATTACTTGGAATTGTATGCAGATGCAGGGAGTTTTCAATGGATAAATTTAAATCAACAACGTAACTGAAACAAAGGAATGTGGAATTTGTAGTATTTATTTGCTTTTTAGTACATTAGTGCAAGTAAACATACAATTAAACTTAAGCAACGCAATAAAGTATAATTGCATAATACATCGTGTTAGATCTACCCACTACTTAGTTCAAAACATCGTGATTGACACAAAACTAACAAAAGTGTTAATAGAAGTAGTAGTAATGCTTCTATTCGAAACAAAAATTGATACATCTCATGACACCTGATAAGCACCACTTTTTGAAAAGTCGTCCAATCAAACACAATTTCATAAAAAAATCCACGTAATGGCTACATAATTACATCATAAGAGAACGGAAACTAATGGTTACCAAAAAAACTAACAAAACGTAGGCTATCAAATGTCAGGGATTTCAACTCTATACCTATCTACCATAACTGATTCATAATATTTTGTAGTACTTCAGTACCCGATTGTTTTGTGACATACAATACTATTATTTATGTCTGCTGCACCATTATGAAATGTTGTTTATAACTATTAACTTCGATAATAAGACATTTTAGAAAAAATTTAAATACAAGACAATTACAAAGGAAAAGTAATCAAACTTCTGGTGCTATTTAGAAAAAAAACTATTTCTTTAGCTGTCTATAAAGAGAATATACTCCACCTCTTCAATTTTCTGACATTTCTCTCGAAACGCAAATGACGACAAAATTGAATTGTAGAAACTGTAATTTTGTAATTACTATTGGTTGAATGAAAGTTTGCATTAACTCAACAAAATATTCAGATGAAACTCAGAATGCTTAGACATTATAATTACAATACAATGATGCACTGTTATTGTATAGGCATTGCATCTTGCAAAAAGGAATGTTATGGGAACAACATTATGGTCGTCACTTTTGTCGTCAACATTATTATGATTACTTTTATGTGAGTCTTACTAAAAGTACACCCATTCATTTGCTGTTCTTTTTTCACATGGACTCGTAAAATATGATTATTCTCTTGCTGTTGTTGATATTGAATGTTTGAAAAAATAAAAATGAGTATCCTATCATCTTCCTGTTTCCCCAAATCCGAGTTGTTGTTATGGTGGTATTGCCCTCGTTCACTGATTGCTCAAGCTTCTAAGTCAAATAATCATAAGCATTTTGAGTCCATTTATGAAATCGTTTAACGACATGGAAATTAGCATGACTTACTAATAATGTATGGAGAGTGTTTGATTCCGAAAGAGTGGGCTGGTGCCACGTTGAGATTAACCTGAAAATAGACGAATAATGATGTTACTGAGATGTTCCATGTTGGGAATATAAATTTACATGTTAAAGGTATTAGAATAGTGGAAATTTGATGTAATGGTCATAATGCCTTTTCTGCAGAGTATGCTCCTGGTCCTGGTTTTTTAGTGTCATCAGATGGTAGTTGGGTGCGAGTGCTAAGGGAGAAAGCTGGTGCTTTCGCCTTCATCGCATCCATGTTACCAGCATCATATTTTCCGGGGCCTGGGTTGGCTACTCGAGGATCCACAGAATCTTTATGACGTCCAGTCATAGTATATGACGGCGATTTTTGTTTGGTCCCTTCTGGGCATGGTCCTAAAACTGGAGGCATGTTGTAGGCATTTGGAGCTGCGCAGTCAAAGGATGCCAAAATCAGTATGTGTACATTACAGTTATTTCAGACAGATGTCAGATGAAATGTTTTTGAAAACCTGGCGTGTTGCTCTTAATTTTTTTCTCGGTTTTGGTTCCAAAGCTGTACTTTGGAGAATGGTCCAAAATCTTTTTCTCCGATTTTTCCGGGTTGTAACTTCCTGGGGCAGGAGTCACGAAAGCTTTTGGTTCCGCGTGACGATAATGAAGGGACGCTGCTGGGGATGATGCTTTACCTAATCATATTTACCATTTTTATTGACACATTTGATAACACTTAGAAATTTAATTTAATCATAAACTTGAAAAATGGAGTCGCCTTGGCAAGTAGGCGATAGTATCGCTTTAAAGCATGCACAATAAAGCATTTCATTCATTTCAGCACAATCGAACAACATCCTGCAATTTTGCTTCTCATTGACCAACCTTTGCTTGATAAGCCAATCACATTATAAGTTCCTGGACCAGGCCCTGCATGATCAGTTGTGTCCACATGCCGATCTTTGTAACGTCAAGCCAAAAATTCCAAGCACCGTAATAATAATTCCCGATCAAATAATAAGTCAGCAAAACCAACACCCATCCCAGGGAGTTTAAAGTCATTCATTAGTTCGACGAAGAGAAGGAGGAGGAATAATCCATGTAACCAAATGAAAATATACGATGTTGCATCGTATTAAACCGCCGTACGCCATCAATCACACCCCATATGTTACATTAGCCACGGCGATAGAAATTGTGTGTATTGGGACAGCAGTTGACGTAAAAACAGCACAGCACCATTAATGTTGGAATGACATGAATGTATTTCAAAAAAGCGATATATACAAAAATGGGATGACACAGCATTCATAGAGGTATTCATATATATTGCCACCAGGAAAAGGTACACGCAGTGTCGATGTTGAAAACACCCGAAGACGGCACAGAGAAAAAAATAAAACTTTAATAAACTACAAAATACGACCAGCAGTCTGTGTTTTCGTACATCCATATCCTACCAAACGAACTTCAAAGCATGCATGCTTGTATATTAACGTTCCTAAAATGTAGGGGTACTTGTTTCACAAAATTTGCTAATTTATAGTTATTCTGTTAAACGGCATAATAATTGAAGGGGACTCTTCAATCTAACCCTAAGGGGGGCCTCAGGATGGGAATATTTTCACACAAGTTATCGTTATCGCAACGTGTAAATTGATTTTTCCAGGGGGTAATCGGCATCGGTATCAACCGATCATATTAAAATTCGACATACTTTCAAGGTGTATAGCGCATATAGGCACACCAAATTTAAACCAATTACGGTCAACTTTTAAATGTGATATTTTCGTTGCTTCTTCAAGGGTTGATATTTAAGATGTTGTCTTGGAACTCATCCTAGATACTATACTCGAAACTATCAACTACTGAAAACTTTGCATGTTTTGTGTGTACAACGACTTGCAGAAATAAATAAATAAGAAACAAAACCAGACTAGCTAGTCGTACATAAAACAGTACGTCATCCATCATGATTTTTTTTACTATTCATCAAATTGTAGTACCATCACCACGTTTGTTGCCGCCCGCACGCACTCGATCAAAGATAGTGTTTCTGTCTTTTACAATTACAATACGAAGTTGTATTACGGTCTTATATTCACAATAGATATTCATCGCTGCATACTAATTTGATTGGGCATTTCAAAAATTGAACGTGTGACGACTCGACTGCATTATGGTGTTAAATTGGTACGTACAAGTAAGTAGGCGGACTTCAATTAAAAATGAATATAAGTACTGTAGTACTTCATCCTATATTCCATGTTAATATCACAATTGATGAGGATAAAAAATATTCAAAACGTGAAAAAACCAATAGTCCAATAAATTACCTACTTCCAAATGTAAAACAAGGTGATGTACTTTTCCCCGATACGTATGGCGTCCTTCCTATGAGTTTGCGTGTGTTTTCATGAATGCATGTATCAAAATTAAATTTAGCATTAGCAAACGTTATTTCGTGTTAGATTGTTGTTGTGAGGTGACAATATCACGGTGAGGGTTACAACAACGGTAAACAATAAATCATAAACAAAGCAATCTAACTTCGACACAAATTGAATTGTGAGGAAAAATAATGTTCAATAATGTGGCAAATACCTTCCGATACTACATAAATCAAAGGTTTCAAAATGCACACATCCAACCATATCATCATCACGGCATTCATAACTCTGCACATAAAATGTGTGACAATAGTGAAACAGCGGTAATATTTAAAATTATAGTAGCATCCCATAGCGTGTAATATGCAATTTATAAGATATTGAATTCTTCATACTAATAGCTTTTCAGTACCGTCGTTGTTGTCGTCGTCGTCGTCAAGTTACCAAGTCATGCAGTACTAATTTACCATTTCACATTTGCATACATATCGCAATCATGTGATTCACCTGACACAAGATAATAATTTATTGTTTGTTTCTAAATCAGACAAAGTTGAAAGTAAATAATTCATCTAAGTGGTGTTTTTTTGTATTGTATAAAGTAAACATGAAACGCTATTTTCAAACGATAAACTTATTAATCATTAATCATACATTTAGTGGTTGGTTTTTGGCAAAATGGACGAAATGTTATGGGAATGAAGGGAGCACCTATTTTGTACCTGTCGTGTTTTCATTTTCCACTTTTTCTTGAGAAGTAAGCCGTGACAATATGATTTGATAAGTCACAGCCTAGCAGCATAGCACCAAGGAAAATTGAGTACCATTTTTGGACAGAATTAAAATTCACTCTGCAGCTTCGTCACCATCATCGTCGCCATTAACATCTGCCTGAACAATATCGCTGTAGTCTTACAAGTCATAATTATTCTTATTAGTGAACGCTGTCGTAACCACATAAAACCAGTCAGAAATTTAAGAATCTCGAGAAAAAAAAAGAGTAATGGAGCATCTAGGAACAAAGCAAACAAATAACATAATTTACTCACACACTTTTCATGTCATTAAAAGGTGATAGAGATGATGATAATGAAGGTGCATCATATTAGAAATTAGAAATATGTTGTTTTCACTACAGACAGATCAAATTCGGATTTTATCTTACTTGGACTTTAGGTAAAATAACAAGAGAAAATAGGAATAACTTTAAATATAGAGTACAACTTGGGATCTGTCATGTCAGAGTAGCATTATGTCCAAAAATGTCAGTAATTTCTTTTGTTTTCGTTGTAGTTGTAAACCGAAGAAAAGTAGTTTGCTACGCTCTGAGATATAGAAAAGGAATCGACTAGACACCAAAGCACAAGTGGTACATGACACTAATTATGGAAATGTTTATTCAATACAGCAGAACGGATTTAAAATATGGTAAAACGTAAAAATTTATTTAAAAACCATCCAACTATTATTCAGGGTTAGCCGGACCCAAAGCCGGAGACATGGACTGTATGACAGTGTCAGAAAGTAGCAAGTTACTGAAGCATAATAATTATAAAATAACAAATACACTATTAAAGCAACGCGATGCTATTAAGGCGGTAAACCAGACACTTGCTCTCTTGCTGGTGTTAAATCACTACATGTCTACACGTCTACACAAATACATTCTAGTTCTAGTGTCACAATCTCCATTCCATGCAACATATATTTTCGCCAAAAAACCACAAAACTCACCAATTAAACCTGGTAAGGCAACAGAGTGTCCACCCATGTCTGCAAAAAAGACAATGAAACAAGGTGTTATAGAAGGAGCATCCTCAATCCTCATATTATTTCATTTTTGTATTAACAGAATCAACATCAGAATACCAAAACTTTATCTGTCGACGTAGCAGAGAGACAGATTAGAAAATTATGTATAAATAATAATCAGGCCTTTGCTGAGACTCACCAACCTCGAAACCACCCCGCCTACATCAGTTAAAACTAAAACTTTTATTACCAGTAGGGAATATCTTTTACTATCATATTTTCCCAATGGAATTCATCTAGTGTTATATCAATTACCATACAAGTTTGTACGCAAATTTGAATAGGTACACGTTTTAATTCTCCTTCGCTGTGCGATAAAACGATGCTACTAATAATAATATGGTCGTACAAAATGCAACTTCCTCTGGTTGTGATGATCGCTGTGTAGGATCCTTCAACTACATAGTAGCTTTTCCTGTCATTTGTTTGTCATGTACTACTTACACAAATCATTTTGTAAGAAGAATGCTTTCCGGCAAGAAACAGTATATTATGACTACACTATTTTCCATATAAATCTATTTTTCGATTAGATGACCAAGTAATCATACTGTTTGTATACACTGCTAGCTGACTACTAGCTTTAACTTGACGAAAAATTTCTCCGAAATTTGCATTTAGTTACATGCTTGCCAAATTGCCATACCAATGCGCTCATATATTTGTAGTAGTAGTAGGAGGAGGGAAATTGTGAATAACAATGATGCTCCTCTACGTGCAGACTTTTTTTGGCTCTTTGTAAGCTTTAAGGATGATGGAAAGAATTTTTATCTTATAGTTTGTTTGGATACTAGATACTGTACTGTAGATGAAACCAACAAATCATGTTTGTGATCATGTTTGCAATGCATTGTTTGTTTTCACGTCAACCATGTCTGTCTAAAAATCCAATTAAAATGTTAAACACACATTAGAAATAACATATCAGCTCTGAATTTTCATTAACGCGTACATAAAAAGTTTTAACCCGCAAATTTTCCGTGGATACGTGCCTGCTCACTTGCACGAGTAGCACGTTTGAGGGAAATGTCTGATCGTAAATTTTAGCACAAGCTGCCACACTGAAAATTTTAAATAATATCTTTTAGCATTATTAATAACCAAAGGGAGGAACTTTACTTTTGAGTAGTAGCTTTTTAAATAGGTATAAAGATAAATAAAACAGCAGATTGGCACATAGAATTAACTACTTGTTTCGTTGTGCTTTTATGATGCACGAGAGAAATATTTCAAACTGACTACTAGTCTCCTGTAAAAAGCGACAGATAAGAAAAACGGTATTAGTAGAGAAACAACAAACGGCTAGAAATGATTTCTTGAATTTTGTAGGTAGTTGTGCAACACACAATTTACTGTATATATAGGTATACGTATAATAATAAGATTTAAATTGACAGCCACCTCCTTTAGGCACTTATTATTTCGGATACTACATTATAATTTGTGAAAACTTGTCTCACCCATTTTTCATTTTGTCCGCAATAGTAACTACTAATAGTAGTACAGTAACTGTATGGGAAAAGTTAGAGCGAGGGTACAGATGGGATACATTTTTAATCTTGGCAACGCTAACTAGTACAGAGACTGACGCCTGCAGACATTTTTTAAAGAAGCTAGCAAATCTAACTAGCAAAATAAATTTTGACAACGACGCATCTCAGAAATTACTTTTGCGATTCCCCACAACTTTTGCACTGTGTCGGCTGATGGTGACGATGATTAAACGATTCGAGAAGAGATAGGAATTGGCTGTAGAAAATGTGTATGGAGAACACTTTAAATGTATTTTAACACCCTCGCTCATCAGATTATCATGATTAAGTACCTAATTGATGTAGCATTATGGTGGGCTGGGTTGCTACAAACCTACAAACCTGGAGAAGATGGGAGATGATCTGATAGGGAATATCAACGTTTCGTATTATGTCGTTGGTTCCTCTCCCTTTGGCATAAAAACAGTGCATATAACACACAGCGTCCAGCCAGACATCAATAAACATGTCAAAAACCAATCCTTATCATTAAACCAAACAAGGCCGAATTCACTCTTTCTTTCTCTCTCTCCCTCTCCCAAGCTGATCATCATTATCATCATCGCCTCCAAGAGACAAGTGAATGATCATTAAACTATAACCTCAGCAAGTTCAGTTGTCAGAGAAGAGCAAAAAGGAGAAGTGTATTTTGTGCACGTTTTCATGTGCCCAACTTGTGTGGGCGTTATAAAGCCATAATAGTCGTTATTGAACAAAACTTGTATACATTATTATTTGCAAACACGCTGAGTTACACAATAAAAGCATGAAAGGGAACCAGATTATTAAATTAAAAGTACTAACGACTTACTAGCAGCGTTTCACTCACAGCAAATATTTTTTTCCATCACGTGCATTCAAAAACTCATTTACCTCTAATCATGTTGGCGTCAAATATACACGGCGCGGTCTGCCCTTTGCGTTTCTTTAGGATGTTACTAATTAAATGTCCTAAATCAGTTGTCTAGATGCTTTTAAATGCATCGATCGATTAGACGCGTCATTTAGTTAACTCATTGTCATAGCTCATCCTGAAATCTCCCTAGAGGCTCTCTTCTCCGGTTGTCGATTGCTCAGCGTCAATACTTTGCCACTTTACTTCCTTGCGTCACTCATTTACTACTAAAAGCCATCTTACATTTTTAAAACAAGTTCAACCATGGCTGTTACCATTAATAGTCTTGCTTTGTCACTGCATGACCAAAAAGAAAGGATTTTACCGATGGGAGAATCCGTTGACAACATTAGCAACGTAATAACAAGAATAAATACTGGTTAAACTATAAGCTCCTCTTTACTCTCTTTCTCCATTCCCTGGTTTAACCAAAAATGATAATCCGGCAAGAAAAAAATATATATTTGAGAGACTTTCATCCCACATTTTAATCTCCATCTCTGTCATCAACACGACATCATTAGCACAACACCAGCAAAACCAGTACTGTTGCTTTGTTGCTGCAGAGTTTTGAGTGAAAGGACCAATTATAATCGTTCTTCCAAAAAAGCCAACAAGTATGAATATCTTCCACCACAACAAACTGAGGTTTACGGTTTCGTTCGGAATTTAACTCTTCTCGTCTCCACTCATGTGCGACAAGTACATGTAAATAAAACTAGCCATATGTCAGTTTGAAAGGCACAAATATAAAGAGGTAACAGCACACTTATTCGTTATAAGTGGTAATTCTATAATAATAAAATCCTGCCGACAACTAAGCACCTCTTGCTTCATTTTTTTAAATGACAGGTTTGAATGTAATAGCTAAAAATGCAGAAAATATTATTGTAAAAATCATTGTGTGCATCAAAAATAATACAGTAATTTAGAACGTTAGATACATACATACACACAATAAGATACGAGTTTGTTTCGCCAACCATCCTGCAAAAGGAATGGACCGACCATCTTGGTAGATCATATTATTCACATTATAAAACTTAAATGTGTCCTGTATGTCGGGCCGGTCATTTTACGGAACAAGTTGAAAGACGACTGACACCTTGTAATGGAGTACACCCATCGCGTAGATATCAACAGCCCCGATATAACTTGAACAGCGTTGTTAGATCTTGTACAACAGGGATATCCGTTCCTCGTCGAAAAACGAATACACGACATGTACATTTAATACCATTTTATGATGGTCAGACCTCCTCTCTCGCTCCCTCTCTCTCTCTCTCCTTTCATTTTGGTCAATCTCTATCTCTCTCAGCAATTCCAACTATCATCTACTAAATATCAACATGACATTCTTGGATGATGATGATCCGTTCTGATTTCTGATTGTCACATATAACATCATTCTCTTTTTTTACCATTATCCTTCTTTTTCTCTGCCATTGGTTTCAGCTTAAATTTTTTGGCCAGGCAGATAGACCATTTTCGTAGGCGTGAAATAGCTGAACCACAGCTTCTTTCTACCAGAATCGAGAACAATTCCTTTTGGAAGCTTTACTGCCACAGATGGAAATGTGTGTGCCCCTCGCTGCCGTTGTGGTTTGTTATGGAGTAGTATAAAAAGGTAGAGACGAGAGGGAGAGAGAGAGAGAGGGGAAAATACACGTACAATTTGTATCCAACCAAGAACCACCGATTGTCATTATTATGAAATAAATGGTGATGGTGAAGTACAATACAGACAACATCATTGCCATTTTTTGTCCCTTTAACAAGAAGAGCAACAATGGACAGATCATGGCGTGCTGCACAAACTCACGTTTACATCACCTTACAGCAGCAAGGTTACATGTACATTATAGTTTGTCGGGGATGCAACAGTACATAAAAAATGAAAATAGCAACAACTTATAAGAACAAATGTACTATAAAAAAAATTATTAATAGTGAACATTAACAATTATTGTAGAACGGAACATCACAACATGATAAATTGTATACAGTATTAATTATTTATGCAACAACAATTTTTGTACATAAAAAACTTCACTGACCATCTGTGGGACCCATCTTGTTGAAACTTGAATCACACCACTGTATAGCGTCCGCACACAGCACCGGTTTTAAATAGTATGTCGCAAAGTTCTTGCTGATTGAGCTCCTCTTCTCTGTCCGTCCGTACACTCTACTACAATGCAGAGTCGTAGACGTTGATAAAAGACAAAAAAATACAAGAAAAATAGTGAAACCGTGTTTTCTTTATATGGAAACTTCTCTTTGGTTTTTTTGGTCAGTCAGAAGTATTATTATTTTTAATTCTTTGCAAAAATTCATTCACACTGTGTTTAGTACTGGCGGCGCTTGGTTTAATAAAGATTTTTTTAGTTTCAGTTTGCTTGCTGCTGCTCCACATGGATTTTTTTTCTCCTTCTCTTCTCGCTATTCGACTTGAATTTTAGTGTTGGTGGTGGCGGGGATCATGTTTACACAGTGCATTCATTACTGAATGACGCTCCTTTGGCTTGCACATTTTCCCCCTTCTGAGAAAAGGTGACATTTTATATTTATGTCAGTTACACAGTTCCAAAACGGGAGACTTGGTTATTATTGCAAAGCTTACAAAAGCAGAAAAGAGGATGACGATGAGAAGTGGGCATGGAGGAATTTTTTTAGTGTAAGAATCCTCTCGTCGCCACCATCATCATGTGTTCACTCTCCTGCTCGCAAGTCATTTAAGCAGCATTTTTTATTTGTTTATTTATTTTGTCCATTTATTTTTTGAACGTTATTGTTTTTCAAATGACCACACTCAAGTTGAACGTACTTATTTAGCACCAGCCAACCAGCCCAGCAATGCATTCATGTACATAAGTAGATATTATTTCTGTGTAAGCAATTTTGTCAAGAAAGTAGCGAATAGCAATAATAATGGACAAAGGGAAAAGAACAAATGGCCTCATTCCATGCAACATCAACATATCTCGCTTTTTTCTCATTACATCACTTGATCATTTCAACTCCCTACAAAAATTGAATACCCTTTGTTGTTCTGCACGGCGTTAACCCACCCACACAAAAAAAATCTCGTCAGCGAGCATAAAAACAGCAAGGTTGTTATCTATGTTCTACACTCCGCGTTGACTGACTGAGACGATGCTGATGACGGACGGATCAACTAGACCTGAAGAGAAGGACCAGAGCTTGTACCAATGTTGGCCTTTTATGTGCAAACAATGAAGCACAGCCATTTAGTTGAATCACAAACAGGTACACACAGATAGGTCATGCATATAACAACACTGGCAGGATAGTATTTTTTAAATATAAACTTAACTCTTCTTTTAAAGAAAACCTTCTTCCCATTTTTTCTAACTTCAGCATGTCGTTAAATCGCTACTTTTGGGTAAACTAATAACGATAGCGTACACACTTTTCCAAAGAATTTGTCCTGGAATGATGATGCTATATACTGATTACGACATTCTCTCACATTTTATTGTCTTTTCACGGAAATGCTGAACAATCTGGGGTTGTGTGGTAAATTAAATATTTCTGCCACTGTTTGTGTGCAGTCACTGCAAAATGCAGCACTTGTTAGTAGTGTAGCAGCAGTAGTGGCGTGGAGCCTAATAGGGCATCAAAAGAGAAAAAAATAGATAACCGGATCATTAAACTAATAAAAAAATATAAATGTATAACCTTCCTTCAGACACATCTAAAGTGTTGGTGGAGACGGCAATGGAGGAAGAATGATCAAGTTCGAGAACAAAATATTATGACTACATTTACAACAGCCGCGACCTGCTATGCAATGAATTATGCTACTTTTAGGGATTTAGTGTACTTCAAGGCAAAATAAAAAAAAGATAATAACGATAAGACCTCAAGCATAACACTTTGGTAGACAGAGGAGATATTTTATTTTATTTTATGAATATGGTTATAATTCATTCAACTATTTGGATCACCAAAACAGCAACAGGAATGAACACTGTAAAAAATGACTGACTGAATGGCTCAAGGAAAAAATTGTAATAGTTTGATATTGATAATGGAAGAACGCTTTTTTAATCCACGAATTGAATGTAACCTGCTGCTGGCGCTGCTGTGATGATGATGACATTCATGACTTTTCCAACAACAGACAGCAGCAGGTTGGTGCAATGAAATCAAGAAATGCAGCTAAGCAGGCAAAAGGGACGCTCATGGAAATAAATGACAAAGCCAATAAGGTAATGGGCATACTAAAAAATTATAATTGTGCTTGTGTATCTACCTACTAGCACAATGAAGAAACGAAGAAGAAAAGAGTTTTTTTTTCTTATACAGGCTAAATACGTAATGTTACGTTATCATTATTTTCGACCAAGAAGGGAAGAAGATGAAAGGTTTCAAGGCCTTAGAGAGACAAATTGCAATGTTTGTTTTGTTGCACGTGTTCAATGCAAAAATGAATATGTTCATAGCGGGATGCTAGAAAAGACACCACCAACATTTTGTGACGTTATTACTAACGCACACACACACACAATCACTTGTCTATGCTTAATAGTCATTTTTTTCCTAATTACAAATTGCATGCATTACACTAAATTATACCTTAGGTTCAGTTAGTTTTCTTCGTGCAGCAGGTAAAATTGTAACAGTCGGAAAATTCCTTGCCTTTTTTGAAATACCCTGTGGTGTATCATTAAAGCTGGGTATTAATTTGTGTGAAAAACATGATTGAAAAATAAATTGAAATTGAAAACAAAACTCATTTTTTTCGACCTCTCCTCCCTTTCCTCTTGTTAGCTATCTGTTGATGGAATGGAGCTTTATATAAACTATTCTGCTTCGGCAAAAAATTAACTAAATCAGGCAGGAGTGGAAGATTTGTAAAATACACATGGAATACAAATTACGTGCACAAAGGGAAAAAACACAACTTGCAAAAGAGGAGTAATAGGATGACGAAGTATGGATGAAGATTTGTCTAATATATTGTTATTAGTCAGGCAGTACCTCTATTATTACCGATAGGAGGATTTGATTGATTCCAAATGTAAAAACAGAAAGACACGTTTTCGAAAGACTTTTTGTTGTGGAGTTATAAGGTTACTACGAGAAAACGTGATGACAGTGTTCCCCTGCCCATCATCGCCCACACACTTATAAAAAAAATTAACATATCCCATCCATCCTCCAAGTTTTTCAGCGACTCTGCAGCCACCACACTAACAATCGTTCTATACAATGTACCATCTGCACACAATAGTCAATCAGTCACTGTTTCTCGTCGAGATTTCTTCACAATAACAATTCACTCAAGAAGACGATTCACTCCAATCGACTCTACACGTTACAAGCCACCACCACTACTACTACCAGTACCAGTCGAAGAAAACTATGCAATATGCAAGCCGTATTTTTAGAATGTATGAAGAAAAGGAATGGTGGTTCGGTTCCTCCTCGACGTGTTTTTGTTTTGATTTTATTGGAAATGGAAATTCAAGCAAAAAATCGAAGGATAGCTAGTCTGTTATTATCACAAGGTGGAAACAAGTAGAAACTCGCCGCTCTAATAAAGACGAAGCCGATCTAATTTTCTCTCAACAATTTTCAAAACAATTTTTTTTAGTTCAGGTGGGTAGACTCACATCTAATAAGATAGTATAAGTAGAAGTAACAACCTTGTTTTTAGTTAAATATTGGCTCACTTCACTCACGCTATTGATCAGTCGTGCAAATAAATAGGCACAAATGTAAAGGTGTTTGTGTGGAGAGTGGAGATGCTTCCGGAAGCCTCCAGATAACAGACTAGAAAATGTCGTACCACTACACACCATGTTATTTCGTACATAATGCCAGCGGCACCCAACAACCTACCAGCAGTGTGTCCTATTATGCTTTTTCGCTTGCACTAGACATGATTATGTTTTGCAAAAGGAAAAAGGGGCAGAGGCAGTGATTAATATAATAATACGACAGACATTTTACCTATGCTAAATGTATTACACTCTGTAAAAGTCATATAGATACACCCTTACCATTTTAGTGGTAGTGTTGCAGCAACTGTTCTTGTCGACTTTTGGTCAGGGTATCTTGCACATTTAAT